>VZRU01019255.1:812-17599 GCA_013398155.1 Pedionomus torquatus
GGAGATTTAGATTGGATATTAAGAAAAAATTCTTTCCTGTGAGGGTGGTGAGGCGCTGGAACAGGCTGCCCAGGGAGGTTGTGGCTGCCCCATCCCTGGAAGTATTTAAGGCCAGGATGGATGGGGCTTGGAGCAACCTGGTGTGGTGGGAGGTGTCCCTGCCCAGGGCAGGGGGGTTGGAACACGATGATCTTCAAGGTCCTTTCCAACTCTAACCATTCTATGATTCTATGATTTTCATACTTCACCCATGCTAAATACATTTTAAATTACTTCTTTGCGCAAAATGTTAAAGGTAAGAGACTTTATTCTTCAGTTAGAATCCACACAGAATGCAGGTTGTACAGCGCCAGCTCACAGTTTTAGTACAATGAAGACAGCAGTTAACAAGTGACAATTAGTAGTTTCTCGTGTGCTTTAGCAGATTCAGTAAGCCAGCTGAGGGTCACGGGTTGCACAGGGAGACTCAAGTGAACTTGACAGAGGTGACAGGGGGCCTGGTGATGTGTCCCCTGTGCTCAGCGGGAGCGATCCCGTCCTCAGGCACCCCCAGCTGCGGATGAGCACCCGGGTCCCATCCTGAGCCCCACTGAGTACTTGACACAAAAAAATCACTGGAGATGGCAGTGAGAGGCTTAAATAACTCACTAATAGCCGTTTTGCTCAGCTTTACAATTAAAAAAAAGATAGTTAACTCCCCACAAGCTGGTGCTCCTGCCCTCCAGCTTCATTCCTGTCTGATTCTTCCGCAAATTGTTGTTTTTTGGGTTTCATCTTCTTTCTACCTGGGAAAAATACTGGCAAAGGACAGCAATTCTCCTTGGAAATGCTTCATCAGCTAAAGCAACCTTTTTTTTCTTCGTTTTTATTACTTTTTAATTTTTCTGTCTCAGACACCGTAAGGCCTTTTAACACCACCACGTACTTGTCAGAAAGGCATTCTACTCTTGTGAAGGGTTTCTTTTTTTAAAAATCTGCCACTAAAAATGCTAAAATGTGACACCAGCGTGAGATTAACAGTATAAGCAGGAAAAAGTGAGACTGATTAAAACGTGGTACTTAAAAAAACCCCACCCTTTTTCCTATATAAAAAAGGAAAACTAGGTTTTAAGATACTACAAAGTTCAGGAGTACAAAAATATTTACCTTTTAGAAATACCCCAGCCTATGATCACATAAAATAAGTATCAACTTAATATAAAAATCTGCGTAAAAATACAGCCACCTATATTTAACCAAGTCCTCAAACCTGTCGTACGCTGATACAAAGGCTTCGTTGAGAAACCGATTTACGTCTAAACAGCTGTTCTATAGATTAACTTTGTAATAAGTGAAACCAAGATTAAATAAGGAGAGAAATTGCAGCTTAGGACAAGAAGGTCAGGGATCACAGGATAATGGTTGCCTCATGCCACATTACATTTATGGCAAAAGCAGATCTGCAGCAAATTGTACAAAAGGAAAGAGTATTTCTGCATCCCAAAGAGCAGCTTGATACAATTGCACAACTTCCTCGCATTTAAATGTTATAAAACTTTGTATTTGTACTTGACTTTGCAGAGAGAGCCCCGTCCCTGTGCCAAGTGCCAGCACAAGACAACTTGCTGTGAACCCTCAAGTTCGAGACGAGCCAGCCTTCTTTTGTTGGCCCTTACAGAAGGTAATTGTTATTTATGGAGGACCAGTCTACCAGGTCTGATAGACTTTATGTGGCCAGAAGTGCACGTACAGCCAATAAATAGAAAAATAAGAGGTATTATATTTTTCAAACGATGTAGTGTTCATAAAACAGTAGTAGCACAACTCTAAGCTCTACGTTTGTGTTCTCATCCAATCTAGCATTGCTGAACTTAAAAAAAAAAAAAAACAAAAAAACAACAAACCATACATAACCTGTAGGATTTAAAAAACAAAACACTGTCTGGGGGTAGTTTTTTTTTTGTTTTTTTTTTTTTTTTTGTTTTGAAAATCACTGTGGTCCCAAGTTAGCCCTTTTGCTTTTTTAATGCCTGCGAGCGAACATCTCCAGTGCAGAACACGAGCTTTTTGCTCATCAAATCCCCTTTTCAATTTGTAAATGGTAAAAGGTTTTGCAGAAGCTTTTGAAACTGCAATGAATTTTCTCCGAAGGTACAAAACAATGTGTTATATAGTCAGAGGAGGAATTAAATGCTTTGAAAAAACACCCTAAAAGATCTAAAAAACTGCTTATGCCAATACACCATGAAAAATCCCAAAAGCTGAACCTGCATGGCACATTTGGGTAGGATCAGTGACTCAGGAAAACCCGTGTATCTTTTGAAAGCAGGTATAGCCCATCAGGTCAGCAGCTTTAGTCAGTTTGGCATTAAGATCTTCTCCCATCTCCAAAGCCACCAAATGTTCTTGAAGCCCACTCGTGAGGCTGGGATCTGTCCTTTAGGGGCACGTGCTGAGATTTTCAAAGACAGACACCCAGCTCCCCTTCATCCAGCCAAAACACACAGTAAGAAAAAACCACTAGCATTACTTTTTCTATGTATATTTTTTTTTTTCTTCAAGCAGCTTTCACTGAGAACTTGGAGTCATTGCTGTTCCTAAGGCTCATTTCTAGCTTATTCCTCAAATCAATTGACTTTAACACGGGCAGATCTCTGTTTCTCAACAGGGGCTGTATCTGCTGACAAACCCCCAGGTACCAGGACACTGAATTACAGACTAAGAGTCCTATGGGAGTAGACAGCATCCATTCAGTAAACTATAGATTTGGGTACAGTAGCACAGGGGATAACTATGGTGCAGTAGCATTGACTGTTGGGTTTTGGTTGTTTTCCTCTGGCAGAAAATGCATTTTGAGAAGATCTTGTTCTTCTTCCAGCCCCTCTGAGAGCGTGCATCCTTCTTTACAAGGGTGTCACCAGAATTTTAGGACTCGCCTTTGATTTCTGAATGCCAGTGGTTTGTTGCCCATTTCTGAAACTGAAAGCAAGTAAAAAACTGAGAAGCTGGAGAACATTTTGCAGGGTGACACCAGATATTTCCCCCTCCTAATCAGCACTGCTAAAATAACCACGTTACTAACTACTAATATAGTACTTACACTTCTTAGTATAAGCACTATTATACTTCTTAGTATAAGTACTAATACAAACATTAGAAAAAAAGCTCTATAAAGTTTGCCTTTCCAGGAGGCAGAAGCAGTGCAGCAAACACCACTTGGGACTTGAACGTCCTTCAGTGACTCTAATTCAGTCTCTCTATGCAGGAAGCCTACAAAGGGAATCTGGTTTGACTTGAGGATTTCTAGCTACAGTTTGCCCACAGCAAAGTTGAAAAGCCACAGGTCAGACACAGGAGAAGGCCCTAAGTGTGATAGAAAGGAGAATGCCTTTCTCATGGAACCCAGCCTGAGAATTCTTATTCTGGAAGCATAATGACAGCTCCTTATTTCAGGGATACCTGAAATATAATAATGCCTATATCTAATACCAGGGATTAGATACAGGCAGTGTATATTATTTCTTATAAGGGGCATGTCCTGTCCCAGTACAAGTTCTTGGGAAGCTGGGTGGTAGCTGTGCAGCTGCATTTTGGCTAATTCCATTTCCCTCTGCTGCTCCCAAGAGTTTTTCTCCCGCAATAGTAACTCACAAACACCTTCCATCTCCTCTGCACCAGCACCAGAACGCACCCACAGAGATTTCAGTGGAGATGCCTGCTCAGGGTACCCTAAATAGCAGCAATGCGGGGGGCAAGAGAACTGCCGTTGATCTCAACTAAACCCAATAAGCCAGGAGAAAAGCTGTGCTGACGTGACTCCGGCCTCCCAAATGAAAGAGGCTGGAATATGGACATCCTGTGTTTAATTTGGAGTAGTACCTAATGAACTTGCACTGAAAACATAAACCATCCTACTAAATTAATAATTTAAACGAAGAGTTAAGGAGAGTCAAGGATAAAAAAAGGACAGAAAGAGTTGGGAGATATGAAGGGATGGCCTCAAGGTGATGCAAAGGTCAGCCTCACAAGTGCCCACTTTCAAGCCCATCAGCTCTCAGGTTCAGAGATTCTGGAGAAACTGTGTTATGTCAATGGTCTGTCAAACTAACAATGGAGAAAAAAATATATATCTAAAGAGGATTTTGACAGCTTTGATGTTTTGTAGTGGCCCTGATGAAATATGTTTACTGATTGTGAGAAGGGACTATTTTTGGAGCCTGGGATGAGCAAAAGCCGCCTTACCATTTCACCTTCAGCATCTGCTCAAAGCTCTCAGGCAGGGGACTGCCGTAGCTCTCCGGGAGGAAGAGGGTAAGGATCCCAATCAGCACAGTCAGGCTTCCCATCAGGATGTACGGCAGGAATCTGTCGTAGGCACCTGGCAGGACACAGGACATGACAACAGTACTCAATGGCCACAAGCAACAAACGCAGGGGTAAAATTTATGTTCCAGACATTGCTGTAATGCAGAATTATTTGGAATAATTAGCTGAAATCTTCATAAATATCAAAGCTGAATCCAAACCTGATTAATGACTGTTATCTGCCAGCAAACAAAGGAATTTTCCAATTTTACAACTATAACGTGCGCTCTAGGATGGTCAGCAACCACCACCAGTCTCACCATTGCATGAATATGAAAATGAAAATCACATTTGTGCTAAGAGGTTTTATTGTTGACTATTCCAGTGGAAAATGTACAATTTTTTCAAGGTAACAGCTCTGCTGGGGTCGCTGGGTTCAGCACTGCGCTCTCATCAGGAACCAATTCCCCCCTTATAAATTGGGAATAAAAATGCTTATAAGCCACAAGCACTCATCAGCTGCCTGGGGCTGTGCATCCTGCTGGGCTTGGGCAAAAGCAGGGGAGAGACTGATGGCAGCCGAATGGGCCAGTTTCAGACCATTAATGGGGAAATCCTTAATTAATCCCCTTCCTTATTGCAAGGGAAGAAAGCATCAGGCCTCCCATGAGAGACAGAAGCTCTGACCTTGGTCTACTCAGAATACTATTTTGGCCTGGAAGGCAGCGGCCCCTGCCAGCAGCCTGAAGCTACCGCATAAGTGCTTGAGCGGGATCTTCAAGTCACTACCACAGAAATGAAAAGGTCCTATAGGAAAAGGATTAACTAGGACTTAAAGTATTTAAGGTAGAGAAAGTACCAAACTGGACTCAACAGCTTTATTTTTTAGTCGGGAGAGTGCATCATGCTTTATAATGAATGTATGGAATAAACTGGGATTAAAGTGAAGCCCCCTGGGTATTTCACACAGAGCCAAAGTTTGTGATTTGATCTCTTCTGTGTTCATGAGTTGGATGAACTACGAGGTCCTAATTTAGCTGTAGCAAATACCAGCAGCTGGTGAGTTTCTCTTAAAACCCCTTAAAAGTTTAGGAAACTATTCTGATGACTAGGACAAGACTTTTTTAAAGACTTGTGGAAACCTGAGAGAAACAAACCCCCGACCGATAGCAAAAAATTCATCCTGTCTGCATCTCTATTGCTCTGTGCTGCAACCAGGACTGAAGACCCTAAGGAACATCACGGTCCTGCTGTCCCTTTTACTCTATGTTCACTATACATCGTCTTTATTTCATGCTTGTATTATCATCATTTTTGGTACAGTGTGTTAGCGTCACTCTGGAACGTAGAGTTGAGCTACAGCAAGTAGCCTCCTCTGCCCTTTCCCAGCACAGTGAAGCAGTATAACCATGAGCCAGAGTCATCCTCATTTCTTATCAGAGGTCTCAGGAGGAAGCAAGACTAGTTGGGCAAACAAGAGAGATAAGATGGGTCCAGTGATGGGAGAAGGAAATAAATCGCCTGTGAGTGAAAGAGACAGGAGATGGAGCACCCCGGACTGAGCAGCTGGGGTTGCAGATACTTCTGCCCTTAATCTCCTGCTCCCTTCCTGTCTGCAACATGAGGATCATTTCCGTGTACTCTAAAAACTGGAAAACCCACAAGATTTATCAATTAATATTTTTACAGCACTCAGAACGTGATGGTAATGAGTGTCAAGAAAAAGCCTGTGAGGAAATCAGTAATTCTGCTTACAGACCAAGGCGTGAACAATAAGAAAAAGCAAAATGAATGCAGAGGTGCCTGTTTTAGTAACTCAACTCCTGCCCCCCCCTCCCGAAAAATACTTTAACAAAGGTCACAATTAAACACTCTCTTAAGCTGATTAATCTGCATATTTTCCATGGATTTCTCTGGAAAGCACAGATTCGGGGGATGTTTGTCTTCCTGCCTGGTTCATTTGCTCCCGACATGCTTGCCTTGGGATGCACACGAAGAGTACAACGCAATGAATCTCCTACTGCTAGAGGTCCTTCATTGCAAGATCACTTCTTGTCACGCTGTCCTGGGGAATCTACTGGGGATTCCTGGGGAATCTATCTTACCCATTGCCAAGATGTCACCATTTATCATTCCAACCACTCCGTTCACGTGGTTTATAAACACTGTCACTGTCTTGGACCAGCTCTCCCCTGCTCTGGTGCCGTATGAACGATTTCTAATCTTAATAAAGGACAAAAGTGCCTTATTCTTCTGTGAAACCCAAAGAGCTCCACTTCGTTTCTACAGTGCGTGACAGTGAACTCAGACCCAAATCGAGAGGAAGGGACTTAAGAGATGACAAAGGACATAAGGCTGAGCCCGCACTGCAGAAGCTGTGTTAACTTCTCGGGGCAGTTGGGTGGCGCGAGGCAAGAAAGGCGAGATGTCTCACCCAGGTACACGAAGTAAGGAGCAATGATGCTGCCCAGCCTGGACGCCGTGGACGTGGCTCCCACGGCCATGTTCCGCACCAGCGTGGGGTACAGCTCCACGTTGTAGACATACAGCATTGAAAAGGCAGCCGTGATGCCGAATTTCCCAAGCATCACCAGGCAAACCGACAGGACGTTAAAATCTGGAGGAGGAGAAAGAAAATCAAGGTGAATAAACAACACCCTCTGCTTATTACTTCTATTTCTTTTACATCCCAAAGACCATATCACAGGTTTAATTCCTAGTGGTTGCGTGTGTTTTGCTTTTTAATTATACAATATATTAGCCCCGTCCCTTGATAACTTGTCTTCAAACTTCCACCTGAGCATAATGTCGATGCTTAGGTTATTTTTGTGCTTTTTAAATTTTGATTGTATCCCAGCAAAACAGCATTCTTGAAATGTAACGGAGTTCTGGATATCACAGAGCAACAAGCTTAAGTCCACCCCTTTTTCACAAAATCCAGTGGAGATTTACACACAGTGGAATCTGGAAGTCTTACAGGGTTTTTTTAGCCTCCACCCCCCAGCCCCCCGCCCTCCAGATAATTTACAGTAGACTTTCAACTCTCATTTTACAAGCTGGTTCCCCTGGACTATAAAAAGCTCAGTAATTTGACACAATAAATGAGTGTATGACTCAGCATATACATATGCTTATAAAAAGAATAATATCGTGCCTGCAAGTAATCAGCATAAACTTGACCTCAAATCCTGAATTTGAACATGGTTTCCTGTAATTTTACAGAATTATCAGACAATACTGTGAAATATTTCTAACACTCTATATCCTTAAGTCACATATAAATTTTGTACCTGCAGGAACCAGCTGAATGAAGAGGACAACACTTCCCCCTAAAAAGAAGGTGCCAGATAAGGAGTAGCGCCGCGGGAGGGAGCGGAGGAGAAGCCAGGCAATCACGTAGGCTGGGACTTCAATAACAGCCGAGAGGAAACAGTTGAGGTAGGCATTTCCATGCCAGTTTGGAGTGCTGAGGGACAGGCCGAAATAACCAACGGACGTAAAAAACCTGAGAAAAGCAATAAAACCAAATGATTCCAGAAACACTGGTCTCTGAACGCTTCCAGTGTTGCCTCAGATGTTGTTACAAAAATAGGATGTCGCAACGCATCGCCACAGGCATCGTGGCTTAAAAAACATCTCAGTGGCAACCCCGTCTTTCTAATTCTGTCATCCCTTCCAGGGATCATATCCACAGCGGCTTGAAGAGACCTCTGTTTTCTCTGTCCTTCCTGCATACACTAGGCCGAATAAAAGGCTTTGTGGAAGTCATTCACAAAGGCTTTTCACTGCAATAGACTCATTAATGGCACAATGAAATAACTCCTGAGAGCTTCCCATGCCAACTACATTCCTACTCGTAGCCAACTCCAGTGACAGGGTCTCCCACCCTCAGCAGTTCCGTTACATCTTATTTAATCTTCACGAGAGAGCTGGATGTTCGGGTTTCAAAGCTCAGGAGTGCCTTACTATGGCATGCCAAGGGTGCTAGCCAGTTCCTTTCTGGGGGAAATATGTACAGAAAAGGGTTCTGGTTTGTCTATATGGTATTACTGGATCCTCATTCCTCGTGGCTGCCCAGGCGGGGACCGGGATCTCACTGAGATGAGCACTGCACAGGAACAGAACAAAACCGCTGGCCACGGGTCTGGTTCTCGTTAACGTTACTGAGCTGCTGCCTCTGCTTCAAGAAGGACATTTCTCTTCAAACAGAGATTACAGAGATGGGAGCTTCATTAGAAAAGCACAAAACCAAAAAGCAACAGGATTTAAAATACACAAGTTGTTACATAAATTTTCCTGACTCATTTACATCTGAGTCAAGGCTCCTTACTCTTGTGTATTAATGCAGTGCGGGTGCAAGGACACTGAGGGCCACGGACCGGCCAAGGACCGTGTGTAGACGGGTTCCGAGGCTGAGACTTATTATCTAAACCTGTGGCACGTGCCCTCAAATCAGGAATTGTTCTATTGCCTGGGTACTTTAGGAATACACATTTCCTTACCACAAAAGTAATGACATAATAGTAATAGTTGCAATGTTTCGGGTTCGAAATAGGTCCAGAAGGATAGCCTTCTGCTGCTGCTGAGGCTTCGAATCCTGCATCTGAAGGAAAAAGGAAAACAAAACCAAAAAAATTCCCACACACCTAAGAGCAAAACAACCTCTGCACACCCACAGGTTTGGGCTGTTAGGATGTTACCACTACATCAGGGGACAACCGGTCAGCCCGAGGGCCAGCACTGCACCAGGGAGGGTGGTCCTTAGGTCGAGCTCCTCTCTGCACCCGGCTGTACTCCACGGTAGTTTCCATTTTTTTTGGGTTATAAAACAAAGGTAGCACTGAGACCCTGCACTGCACTGGCTAATTAAAAGGGAGTATCATCTGACAAGAAAGACGCACTAACACCTCCTTCAGGTTCTAACACAGCACTTCCAGGAGTAGCCTCATTACCAAAGGCATTATTCCATGTCCTGGCCATTAAACTCTCGTCAGCCTTCACAAACGATGTGAATTAAATGCAGAAAATCACCCAGTTTTGCTGCCTGCTGACGCCTGGCCAGGGAGGAGGATACGTGCCAAAGCTGAGTGTGGCAGCCAGGGCGCATCACGGGAGCATCCACAAACAGGAGATGAAGGGTCCACTTTGAACTCGAAGTAGAAATCTTCTGGGTGGCATGAGGTTGCCCTTCTGCCTGCACGGAGAGCCCTTGCTGGGACAAAGCCAGTACTTCCCCCCAAGTCCAAAGAGCAAACCACCCTGGCCCTCCCTGCGGGGATACCCAGGAGGTTTCCTTTCCTAGGAAGAGAGGATGGTTTCTGAGGAATGTCTTTCTAGCAATGGTTGAAAAATACTTCCAACAGAAGACTTAATATGCAAACATCATCCTCAGGCTTTTGTAGACACTTTGGCATAGAAGATTCCCATGAAGTAAAGGGCAGCTGAGCTGCTGCTTGGTCTCAAAAATACACAGGAGTGATGAAGAGCAATCTCATGTGCTGGAGCCTGAAAGAGTCACATCCAGTATGAAAGACATTTGAACTCTGGCTGTGAAGTCAGGAAAGTGCTTTTCCACGGTTTCTGTAGGATGAGCTTCCCATAGCTGGAACATTCGCCTCAACTTTCAATAGAACATACACTTGGAAAAAGAGATCTTCAGCAGCTCGGCCAAAATGTGTGCATGACATTCAAGAGATGGATCCTGCCCACAGGAGGTGGAGCACCAGCGTCTCTCTCCTGCAGATACTGTGGTTGCTGGTTTCTTTGCACAAGAAAAAAATGCCTGTGCCTCTTCAGCTGGAGCTCCGGCCAGGGCAGGGCCACTAGAGGGGGAAATGAGCACACGAACCAGCCGTCCCCGCTGCAGCTGTGGTGCTCCCCGGCTTACTGAGGTGCAGGATTTGTGCTAGACTTTCTCCTTTTAACCAATAAACATGAAATGCAAGGCAAAAAAAACCCCAAACCGAACCAAGCCTGAAGAAGAGCTTAATGTTCTTCACCACCTTTGCTACTGTCGTGGTTTTCAAGTGCCCTTGTAGCACCCGGGTGCTTTGGCTGGTTTGTGCAACCTGAGGAGCCCCTCGGGGCCACATGCAGCCCCGGCACATGTGGGTGCTGATTTAGGGTCCCCTACACAGCCCCCCCACAAAGGGCTGCTCTTAAACTGCAAATCACTAATACCACACCAAGCTGAAATGGGGACAAGCACATCTTCCTCGGGTCTTCTCAGTGCCCGAAGAATGGAGCAATCTGGGTCACCCTTGCTCTGAAAACCACAACCAACCACTGCTGAGGAAGAGAATTTTACTGTAAAAAAAAACAAGCAAATAAAAAAACCCCTCTGACTTCTTATTTTGAACTCGCCAACCCAGCACTTACCTCACGCCAACAGTCACAGCCTCTAAGAGCTGCTGGTGCAAACCATGTCTCTGCTGGTATTTCCCAACTAGTCAACTGGCCAAAGGGGGAAACTACCGGCGAAGTAAAGTACTGGGACGTATGAAACATACCTCCACGGTGTCGAAAAGCTCGTCTGGGGCTGGAACACCATTCATTTTTGCAGCCTTTCGGATAATGGCTTCTGCCTCCTTATATCTTCCCTGGGAGATCAGCCACCGAGGGGATTCAGGAATGATCCTGCAACAAGTTTCAGAAGAAGTGACTCAACGCTATCACAAAAGTACAAAGTTATTGAAAACACATGTTGGGCTTCTATGAGTTACGCTCTCATCTCCCAGACTGCTTGCAGCAGGAGACAGTCAGCACAGAAGCATGGGGGCAATGCAATTCATGGATTTATCCCACTGGGATCTGTGGGAGAATTCAAATATAGGGGACGTGATTATTCTTGTGCAGAAGCACATGCACGCTTGGGCCCTTGTCCTGGGTGGTTGTTTTTTAAGGAATAATTGGTGTTCACCAGAAAGAAACCCTGATGTCACCAGACAGCCAGCAAAGATGGGGGCAACTTAGCCAGTGTTGAGCAAAAACACTCCGAGGAAACCAGACACAATGTGGAAACACTTTAAATGTGCACAGGGTATATTTAAAATCTCTTGTGTCACAGGAATCTTGTATACAAACCTCACAATTTTACCACAGCTCTGAGGCAGGCCCTCCCAGGAAGAGGACAGTAGCAGTGTCCCCTTGCAGAGTGGATGACACTCTCATTTCTCATCAATTTCAGGCATGTGTTGAGTGAATTAACACCAAACACAGGACAGAAAACCTCACCTTTCCTTAACTAAATCCTTTCAGCTTAACAGATGGTTCTTTAGGGGAGGCACTTTTTCCTCTCCTTGGAAAAAAAGCCAGTCAGACACTTCTTTTCTGATGAACTCCCTAAAGGACCAACCCAAAGCCACGTCAACGGTTTCAACCATCAGATGATTTATATTGGATCGTTCAACTACTAACGTGACTTTCTGGAAGGTGAGCTGTCTCCACTGCTCCTCACTGTGGGCAACACAAGACTGCAGAGATGATGCTGGGAACCTTCTGGAGAATTTGGAGGAGGAATGAATAAAAGAGCCACTATGGCACAGAGCAGTGGGATGGACAAATCACATCGGCCATGGAAGCAGTGGGTCCAGATGCCCAAATGCCAGCTAATACCAACCTGCCTCGGCAGAACTTTTCCAATGTAACTTATTCCCCATCTACCATCACATTGGCTGCAGGCTGAAGTCCACCCATGGACATTTTTGGCATGCTTTATGATGTATGCTCTTAAAAAGCATGGAAATTCCCAGCTAATACATTCCAAAGCGGGACTCTGAAGCCTTGGAGACAAATTTCATGTGCCTCATGGGGCCTATTCCAATAGCAGATGTCTGAGAGGCTTCCACTCAGAACCAACCTCCCCAAAAAGCAGCTGTTTGATGCAGAGAGAAATGCTGCTGTGTTAGCGGAGTTTGAAACATTTTGAGTTAAATAAGCAAATTGACCTTTACATAGAATCAGACTATCTTTAAAATCGGATTATATCAGAGGTGGAGCTGAAAACCATTTGAAAGGGTTGGTTTGATTTGAAGACTAAGATAAAAACCACCAAACCAACCAAATCCATCAGCAGAGACTTCTGACAAGACTGAGATGCGCAGGAGGTCTTTTAGACTATAGAAGAGTGGGTCTAAATCACTTAGCAGTTAGAAAGACATTCATCTCTTACTTATAGGTATCAGTCTTCCAAGGTAACAGGAAGACAGGAGTCCCCCAGATAAGACTATTATGAAAGGAAGGAACTCTTTTTGTTGTAAATGATCCTTATTTTAAGAGTGATAACTTGCCTTTCCCTTCCTATTTTCTAAACATCCATCTCTTCAGAGAACAACAGATGACCAAGGCAGCAATAGAGTAAAGATATCTACTCTTCTTCACTGCTGCTGTCCAGCTGAGAAAATCAGGGAGTTCTGCTTAACCTGTTTTTCATTCCTCCAGGGCTGAGCAACCACGGGCAAGTGGAGGTGAACCAACATCCCCAGCCATGCATTAGAGCAGGGGGGAGTGAGTGAGTGTGATGGAAAGACAAAAGAAAACGTGGATTCAGACACCAAGAAAACAGTGTGGCGTGGCTGGGAGGAGCATGGTGAGGGAGAGCCAACCTTTGGTTTAGCCAGAGTTACCATGGGCCTGCTCCAGCAGGTAAAGCAAAGCCTGGGAGGACACACAGCTCCTGGGAGGCAGAGCCCATGGGTGAGGGCTGGCCTGAGGAGCTCTGCTGGCAAACGCCACCGCTTAACGACATCTAGTGCAACAAACTGCTTAATGACATCGAGTGCCGTAAACTGCCAGCTACTGCACACTCAGCCTATCACTCAGATTATATTACCAATCGGCAGTGAATCCACCTTAAAAAAAAAAAAAAATCACTTAAAAAAGGAAGGAAGAAAAGCTAGAATGAATCACCCAGCAGTACTACAGCGGTCAACAGTGTCCAGATTTAGGAGTCAAATACAGAACTCCCAACCTGCTCTGGAAAACCAAGTGACAAAGCAGCTTTAAGTGCAGGGCCACCACCGGCGAGGCTCTGTAGGTAGTTAGGTTGACTTAAAACTGGCCAAAAAAACTCCCAAAGTTGTGGCTGCCTCATCCTTGGAGATCTTCAAGGCCAGGTTAGACAGGGTTTGGAGCAACCTGGTCTGGTGGGAAGTGTCCCTGCCCAGGGCAGGGGGTGGCACGGGATGGGCTTTGAGATCCCTTCCAACCCAAACCATAGTATGATTCCATGAAAAAAAAATTCCCCCAACTCCCGTGCCTCAAGGTAAAGCCTCCTCATGTGGCAAATGGAAAAAAAAAACAACCCTAAAGAGGAGAAACAGGACCCCCCCCAGACCCCCAGCGTGGGAGAGGGGAGGTGAGGAGCGTGGCCTCGCGGCGCAGGGGGCACTCACCACCAGAGCGGGATGCAGAACAGCCCCGGGACAGTGAGCGCCAGCAGCAGCATCCGCCAGTCTCTGATGAAGTAAGCAAACAGGGGCAGCAACATGTAGCCAATTGCAAAAAATATGCAAACTCCTAACGTAGAGAATATAATACGAACTGATTTGCCAAGAATTTCTGTTCCTGTTTAAAACAAGGGAGGTTGGATTAGCATTTTAACTCTTTCTATTCAATCACGACTAAATACTTTACTGCATTTACAAAAAAAAAATAAATAATAAGCTAAGCAATCTTAGAAAAGAGTGGTTTCTCTTATCACACTTTAAGAGACACTGCCAAGGAGTAATGTTCCAAGAGATGGTCAGCATCACAGCAATATGAACCTGGTGGGAGATTCCTCTGGATTCCTGTTACGCATCAACCCTGGAGCTGCCATGGAAGCATCCGTGGGACCAGCACTATTTGGGCTCTTCCAGTGCCCTGACAGTCTGATACAAAGCCATTTTCAATGTAGAGGCAACATCTACACGTTTTCTATTATTACCATCAGTATTTTCTCACAGATCTAGCAGAGACATGTAGCTCAGCACGTTCTCTTCTACTGCAGAAGTTGGCAAAGTAAAAGAGGAACAGCTGACAGTGGCCTCTTAATGACGCTTTCTTGTTGACATCTGCCGGGAGTTTAAATGAGCTGCCAACCAAAAATGAAGGCTACGGTGTAGAAACACAGAGTGGAAGGTGAACCCCCTCTGGTTTGCCCCGAGGACACCAAGATGAACCCAGTCCTGGTTGATGGAGCTCCCCGGTCCATCTCCCACCTGCAGCCAGAGGCAGATGGGAATGTGAAGGTCCCGGCAGTTTCGTGGGGACAGGAGTGAGCCTGCTGGTCACTTACTGACAGGCTGAGCTCAGAGTGCAGGAGTTTGTCACCTTTTTTGTCCTTTGTTTCAGCCTAGAAATATGCACCCGAACAGTTAAACCAGCTCAGCCAGTGGGCAGTGACTTGAATATATATTTAAAGCCCAAACATTGCTTGGCCTGTATGTTTAAAACCCAAATATTGCTTGGCACTGCGGTACTTCCCCACAGCAGCGAGTCCCATACCTTCCAGCTGCATCAAACAGCTCCTAATGTCCCCTGCTCGTGGGAGGGACAGAGCAGAGAGGATTTCAGTTATCCCCATTAGCCTTATTTCCAAAACCCAGAGTTCACCTGCCGCACCACACCGACCCTCCCAGGACAGAGAAACTGCTGGGACGAGAGGGGACCCCACAGCGGACCTTCAGATGAGGGAGCCACTTCTGCTTGCTTTGATTAATGCTTTGTCCAAGACAGATAAGGACAGGCACAAGGATGGGCTGCAGACTTTCAGGAGCCTTCCTGACACGCCTGGCTGGGACACAGCCTGCTCCCCCAGTTAATCCACTGGCATTTAAGGTGAATCCTTCTGGAGGATTCAAGGATTTAAGGTGCTCTTCTGGAGGAGAACAGCTCTGTGGATGGCAGCCTGACACAGGTGCTTTGGGATAAAAGGACATGAATTTTCAGTGAGGTGGGAACAAATTTCACATTTATTTTTTGGAATAAAGGCTGCAATGTTGGACCATGGGTTGTGGGACACGGCTGGTGGAGATGCCATCTTCTAATAACCCTACTGCTCCAGCAGTCAAAGCATCCTACAAGCCCTGGATTATGTGCAGCGTGGTGCCATCCTAATATCTAGTCATGAAAACTGAGACTCAAGCCTTCAAGAGCACATAATGTACCCTGCCATTACTTAATGAAATCCATGGACACCCTCAGCTCTGCCTCACTTCTTGCTGAGCTCCCAGCCCCGAGTCTACAGAGCTCTCCTCTCCCTCAGGAGCACCTCAAGGGCTGTAGCCCCCACCCCCAGTTTGATCTAGACTCAATTAAAAAGCAAACAACACTGAGAAAACAGGAGGGTCTCGCGTTGTGTGGTGTGGGAAGAGCTCCAACATTTAATATTGCAGAGAAAATGGAAAAAAAATACCCAAGACTAAAAAAATAAATCCTATTTGATAGCTACATGAATTTTCATTTTAGAAACCTGGAGTAACTGAATAAAGTCACAGCGAGAATGCTGAAAATAAGAACTCAGAGGGATTGAAATGGTGTGTGGGGATAAATTATATCATCTTTCTCTCGAGCAGCAATCCTGGGAGAGCTCTGATACTGGAAACATTGGTTTATCCCTATTAAATGTTCCGTTATAATTTGAGGCAATCCAAAGCCAATATGAGATGACATGTTTCAACTACAATTATCTTCTCTCCTGCCTTTCCTCCCTCAGTCTGCTGGCCAGGAAAATAACAGTTTTGGGACGCTACCAACATGCCTTCACAAATCTATGTAGGGTTTCACGCTCCCAGGAATTGAACACAAGAGTTTTGGGCACTGAAAACAGCTGAGGCCTAAAGCTAAGGAAAAACGCTGCAGAGAGAAATTCCACAGGACGTAGCTGGATATAATAATAACAACGACAATAATAATAAAATCTCTACAGAATTTCACCAGCAGTTTAAGGGAGAAACTGAAATTCTCATGAAGGTGGGCAGCAATAGAGCCAAAGGCAAGAAGGGCCCCGGTGGCTGAGGATGCTGGAGCAGGGTCTGAAGGAACAACAAGTTCAGGTGCTGAAAGGTGGGACGACAGGAGAAACCTGGGCTTAAGTGGCTGCTTGAATAAGTAAAACCCCACCCAGGGATGCTGCCTGTAGAAAACAAACCAAACCTTGGCCTCGAGAATTAGGGACTTTATTCCTAACCTGGGCACCGAGACCAGTGTCTTTATGGCCCGTGGGGCTCTGATGCCCACCCAGCTCCTCCTCTCCGGTCCCCCCCCATGTTGGCTGTGCCTGGAAAAGTGGGTTTGCTCCGAGGCTTTGCACCCAGGTACGCACTGACCCCTCTGCAATGGGGCAGAGAGACAGGGAGGAACCCCAACGCTGCCTTTATCTCAGACCTGCTTCTGCTGATAACAAACCCCACATGCTGCCTTGAACTTCTTCTCTAAAGAGGGAAACACATGTTTATTTAGAGTCTTCCTGCTCTCTTTTTTCCCCCTCTAAACCTATAGAAACTACAGGCTTGAAGTATCAA
>VZRU01019257.1:7626-18352 GCA_013398155.1 Pedionomus torquatus
TGCTAGGGGGCGTGTCCTCCCGCCGCGCACCTCTCGCGACATCCGCCCGCCTGTTGCCTGGAGACGGCGGCGGCAGCGGCAGCCGCCATGGTGAGCGCCGGGCCCGGGCCTGGGCCTGGGCCTGGGCCTGGGCCGGCACCAACCGGCCGGGGAAAGAGAGAGCCCCGGGGCGGCCATGGGGGGGCTCTGAGCCCGCCGCTGCAGCGTCCTCTGGAGCCGGGGGATGCGGGCAGCAGAGGGTGATGGGGCCCGGCCCATCTTGGGGAGGGAGCCGCGAGGGTTTGCGGGGGCCTGTCCCGCTCCGCCCCGCTCCTGGGGAGGGCAGGGAGCCCCTTGGCGCCGTGCACAGCGCTGCCGTGCCACTCATAAGGCATTATGAGTTCGGGTACTTGTTTTTGTGGCTGGGGGCTTCACTGCATGATGGAGCTGGCAGCGGCTGGGCACGAGCTACAGGTCCCTGGGGGGTTCACAGGCTTCCAGGCTCCTCCTGGGGACCCTGGCTGCATCAGCCAGTGCTCCCTGTCACCCTTTTGATCCTGTCCTCGCCATGAGAGCAGGTATGCTTCATGGCCTGAGCTGCTGTGGGGACACTGAGCAGCACAGTTTCCTCCCAGCACGTGCACACCTTGTGTATTTTGCTTTCTTTCCTTAGGCACCCAAAAAGAAAGCTGGAAAAAAAGGAAAAGGGAGCAAAGCTCCAGAAGTGGTGGATGTCTTGTCTCCAGAGGAGATGAGCAAGGAGCAGGTGAGAGATTCCTTGTCTCTCAGCCCACCCCTGAATAGAAGGATGTTGCTGCTTCTAAGAACAGTGCTCAGGACCCCTGCTTGGTGCCTGTCTCCGGCTTTGGGGATGACAGGTGGCAGAGGGTGACAAAGACAAGTGATCGGGGTTCATTTCACTGCCTGGCGTGTGTCTGGGTTGGAGGGATTCTCAGTGTTCCTGTAAGGAACAGTCCCCTCATTCCACCCTCCCTTTTCCTGTTCCTGGGTGCTCTGCTCTCCAGCTCTGTGTCCTTGCTGTCTTCTCCCCAACTCCAGCTGGCAGGTTCAGCTGGGTGGTGGCTCAGCCTGGAGAAGTGATTTGCTGCCTGCTGCATTCTCCGTCATGCTACTGGGGCAGGAAGCTCCTGTAGGTGCAGGGAGGGCAGGCAGTGGTGGAAGGTGCAGGTGCTGCCCCTTGGTTGCTCTAAGTCCCACTTGTTTTGCTGTGTCCTACAACGAGAGGAAGAGATGGCCCTGGCCTAGGGACATTGCTCCTGAGATAAGATCTTGCACATCTTGGCATTATTGAGGCCTGACACCTGAGAACGGTGTTATTGGACACTGTGAGACAGAATATCTGAGCCTGGGCTGCTTACAGTAGGAGAAGGCTTTGTTACTCCCTTTTCCAGAGACTGATGGGTTCTGTCAAGTCCAGGACATGTCAGGGCTCCTCCTCTTCTCTCCTGAGCTGCTCCATCCCAGTAACAGCCGCTGTGTCCTGCCAGTTTTGTGACATGGCTTGCCATAGGTGTCTTGCAGAAGCATCTGTCTGAGGCCTTCTTTTCCACCTACTTCTCTTCCCCTTGGTTTTGCAGCTGGAGAAGCATGTTGCACGTCTCCGGGAGGAGCTTGACCGGGAACGGGAAGAGCGCAACTATTTCCAGCTGGAGCGTGACAAAATTCACACCTTCTGGGAGATCACCCGCCGGCAGCTGGAGGAAAAGAGAGCAGAGCTGCGGAACAAGGACCGGGAGATGGAGGAGGCAGAGGAGCGGCATCAAGTGGAAATCAAGGTGGGAGGGGAGAAGGCTTAAGGTGTTGTGAGTGCCCCAAGCTCCATGTGAGCCTTGGGCAGGTCTGAGGAGGAGAAGGAAGGGTGAAGAGGAGAAGCTGGGCAGGATGCAAGCCAGGAGCGTCTTGGCCAGTATCTCAGGTATAGATGTTTCCTGATGAAGCCTCTCACTCAGATTGTGGCTTGTCTTTAGGTTTACAAGCAGAAGGTGAAGCACTTGTTGTACGAACACCAGGAAAACATCACTGAGCTAAAGGCAGAGGGCACCCTGTCCATGAAGCAGGCCCAGAAGGATCACTGGGCCCAGGAGATGGAGCTGCGTAAAGACGTGCGCTCCTTGAAAGTGGAGCTGAAGGAGCAGGAGCTGGCCAACGAGGTGGTGGTGAAAAACATGTGCCTGGTACGTCCCTGGTGGGGCTGTGTGCGAAGTGCCCCTGCTGCAAAAGGAGATGGTGGGGCCTCCTGGCCTCAGTGTGTGAACAGCAGCCTGTTTCCTTGGCTCTCTCCTTGGGGTGGGATGGGGTTTTCCGCAGGCACTGGTAACAGGTGGACTTAGAGGCACTAGGAAGTCAGCGCAGGAATGGGGAGAAGGGCTTCCTGGGGCAGCTCTTGTGAAAACCCTCTCCAGCAGCAGGGAGCTGCGAGAGCAGCTGGAGAGCCTTTGAGCTGCCGTTTGCATGGATAACATGGGATTGGTGCCATGTCAGGAGCCTTTCCCAGGGAGCAGGAGAGAATCCCTTGGGATGCAGCTGAATCAGGATTTGGTTGTCTGCCACTAATATGTAGCTTCTCTCCATCAGAAACAAGAGGAGGAGATCACTCGGCTGTGCAATGACTTCGAGAGACAAGTGAAAGGTCAGGATGTGTAGCTTCTGCATGGCCTCCCTTTGTCAGTCTGCTGAGGAAGGTTCCTCCAAGCTCTGCTGCACTGTCAGGTTCCTTAGCAGACCCTTGAGCAGAAAGGGGGCTGTTTTTTCCCCAACTCTGACTGGTTTGTCCCAGTTCTGCTTGTTTTCCCCCAGTTGTAGCTCCCCTGTGCCCTGGGACTGCCAGATCCCTCAGCATTGTGCAAACAGAATGAGTCTGGGTCCCTGTAGCGTGAGCTGAGGGGTACAGGCAGAGGGTGCCTGTCACTGCTGCCAGGCCGTACCAATGAGCGCAGCTGACTGGCAGCACTTCTCCAGGCTGCAGGGTGGGGAGGCTGGAGGAGCCCTTGCAGAGTCCTCGCTGCAGTCTCCTCCTCAGGGGACATCTCAGGTTCTCATGGGCTGACTTGGAGCATTTCCATGCCCTCTTTCCAAGGATGCTATTTCTGGGTTCTGTTCTGCATGGTCCCAGCATGACTGCTCAACACGCTGGTGGCAGCTGCAGTGATGCTGCTAACGAGCATCTTGTCCTTAAAGTAATGCTGTGGTGGCACATGCCAGACTGGCACTGGCTAATGGAGCTGGGGTGCATTATTCAGGGTCTGCAGGAGGTCCTAAGCCTCCTGTGTCCTCCCCCAGAGATCGAGGCTAAGTACACCAAGAAAATGCAAGTGCTCCGGGATGAACTTGACTTGCGGAGGAAGACAGAGATCCACGAGGTGGAAGAGAGGAAGAACAGCCACATCAGTGAGCTGATGAGGAATCATGAGAAGGCCTTCAGTGACATCAAGAACTACTATAACGATATCACCCTCAAAAACCTGGCACTCATCAGTTTGCTAAAGGTATTGTCTGCCCCCTGCTGTAGCTTGCCTGGCCTATAGTGTCACCCTTCCACCAAGGGATCAGTCCTGTGAGGACTTCACCCAGATCTGGCCGGTTCCCAGGTGGCAGTGTGGTTGCTGCTGGTCTCCTGAGGGTTGTGCACATGAATGAAGGTCTTGAGCACAGGGAGATGCATCTTGCTGGGCCAACAACCGAGGGTGTCTGGAGGGTGTGAGAAGCTCTGAGGAGCAGGGCAGCTCCCAGGAGTTGGCACTTGTGTTTCCAAGAATAGGAGCAGATGGAGGAGATGAAGAAGAAAGAGAATAAGTTGGAAAAGGAGAAGGCGGATGCACTGCTCCAAAACAAGCAGCTGAAGGACACCCTGCAGCAGGCCCAGGAGCAGGTGTTTGAGCTGCAGAAGAAGTTGGCCCACTATGACAAGGACAAGGAGGCCCTGATGGTGAGTGGCCAGCCCTGTCCTTTCCTAAGTCACCTGGCTATTTCTGGGAGGGAGTCACTCAGCAGTGACCTCTGCTGCTTGGCTTGGCCAGATGACTGAGCAAAGTCTTTCAAGTCCTTTTCAGCTTAGCTGGGCATTTATAAGATTTCAGATGGGACTCACAGGACTCTGGCAGCAAGAAACAAGTTGCCCCCACAGCAGAGTGGGAAGGGAGCTGGTGTGGGTGCTGCCTGTCTGGTTTTTGTTTTTTTTTCTTGTTCATATCTCTTTGCTGGTCACTCTCCTCCCTCCCCAGAACGCATTCCCCATACCCCCCAAAGAAACCTTTGCTCATAGGCTGTTCCTTTTCACAGAACACAAAAGCCCGCCTGAAAGTCACCCAGAAGGAACTGAAGGATCTTCAGTGGGAACACGAAGTGCTGGAACAGAGGTTCAGTAAGGTGAGAGCTGCAGGTGGGTCTGAGCACCCCACTTCCCTCTCCAAACCCTGTGCCCTCTGTAGAGAATTGGGCATGGGGGCTTAGCAGAGAGTCTGTGCTTAGCCCAGGGCTTTCTGAAGCTCTAATCTAGAGCTGTGTGATAACTGCTGCTTCCAACAAAGCTTCTCACAGCTTTGGCATCTCCCACGGTCAGCAGACAGGCCTGTCCTTGTACTTTGCTAAGCAATCATGCACGCTCTGGTGGTCCCCTCCCGGCCTGTGAGGGACTGACCGTAGCAGCAGCTCGGGGGCAGAGCCACGGGGAGAGATAATCACGGGCCACCACCCCTGGCCACAGTTTGCTCCCTCCTTCTGCTGGCACTAGGGAGTCGCTCCCCCGACTTGCTGTATCAGAGCAGCTCAGGATGAATCCTGTTGACTGAATTCTTCCAGATTCAGCCTCTTCCTCCCAACCCTCCCCCCCAGCTAACCCAGATAAATCTGTTGAGGCAGAAGAGAGCTCATTTGCAATTCGTAGAAATCCCCAGGAATATGAACATTGATCTGAGGCCTCGTTAACAATCCATCATTAAGGCAGCAACATATTCAGTGCATTCAGAAGTAGGCTGTGGAGGAGAGATTGTGTTCTAATTAGGACACTTATTAACTAGCTGTGGGCCAGGGACTGCTGCCAGCTGCGAGGAGGAGAGGACAGACCCCTGTGTGCTGTGGGGCCTTTTCTAAGGTCTAAAATAGTGCCACAGCGAGCCCATCAGCCCATTCTGCTATGGGGGTTGTCCTTTCGCTGGTGAGGAGGAGGAGGCAGAAGTGAAGGTGCTGAGGAAATGCCAGCCATGGAGGGAGGGCAGGAAGGAAGCTGTGCTCCAGCACCTGTGTTCCCTGGGGGCTGCAGGTGCCGTGGGGAACAGCCAGGCTCTCAGTGGAGCAGGCAGGACCAAGCTGCTGGACCTGTTTGCTGCCAGTCCTGAGGGCGGTGTGAAAGCTTGCCATTTTTGGGAGCAGGTGCAGGCGGAACGAGATGAGCTCTATCAAAAGTTCACCAAAGCCATTAAAGAGGTGCAGCAGAAGACAGGCTTCAAGAACCTGCTCCTTGAGCGCAAGCTGAAAGGACTCCTCAGCATCCTGGAGAAAAAGGACGTGGAGCTCAGTGAGGTCTTCGCAGCCTCCAACCTTGACGCAGGCGCTCTCTCCTTGGTCTCGCAAAAGCTGGAGGTACCGTGCGCTGCTGTGGGGCCCTGCAGAGGCTGGCCTTGGGGGGCAGAGGCTGTTCTGGGGTGAACACAGGCCTTGGAGCACACGAGTTCCCATCTTACATGGCTGTAGCTGCCACGTCACTGGTTCCCAGCACTCCCAGGGTCATGCATGGTGCCCCAGGGCACTCAGGTCTCCCTCAAGAGCGGATCGTGTGGGTGTCAGTTTGGCACTGATCTCGGTCTCAGGTGGGGCCTGTTTCGAGGAGAATGGCCCCAGGCCAAGCAGCGCTCACCAGTGCTCGGTGCTGCCGAGCAGCCGGCTGTGTGCGGGGTCTGTCAGCGACCCGGGCTGCTCTGTACTTGGGGAATGGCAGCCAGTGAACCTCGCCTGGCCTCCCTGACTGCAGAGACAGCGTAGACGGGTTCTTCCCAGGGGCTCTGCAATGGTCTGGCTTGCTAAAAATATGTATGCAGAAAGCCTTGGTGTGACGGCTCAGAGACCCACATTCCTGGAGCCTGTCGCAGCCGTAACTTGAGAAGCAACACTTGTTTCAGGTTGGGTTGGGACTCAGGGGACCCGAGTTCCATGCTTGGCTTGGCACTGCCCCGGTGCCCTCCCACTTGTCCTGTGCCAGCCTATTCCCTTCCTGGTCCCCTCTGTGGTGGGTGATAGTGAAGCTTGCGGTTACCCTCTTGCCAGAGTGGGGGGACACAGCAGAAGCTAAGGCTCTGGGACTATAGGATGGGGCAGCGGATGTGTCACCTACTAGCAGGTGCCACAGCAGAGGAAGGAAAACACATTCCTGGGAAGGCGTCACGGTGTCGAGCTCTCCCACAGCTGCTGGGGCCCTGGAATTCCTCTGCTCAGCTGCCTCCAGCGGCTTCTTGGGGAGCCTCTCTCCCTGTAATTACCCTGGTGCCGTGATGGCAGGGCAGTGATGTCAGAGCAGGTGCTGCTGTCGCTCCTGTCCTTGCAGAGGGACAGATGATGGTGGTAGGGTTGTGCTGGCACTTGTGTAGTTAGCCTGGGAGGTCCCTATCCCTCTGCCTGGGGCTGGCTGTCCCTGGCAGTGCTGGCTCAAAGGGAACAGGGTGGTTGCCATCTGCCAGGCCGTGCTGTGAGCTGCTCTGCTTGAACCAGGCCCCAGTGCCAGCTCAGCCACCATGCAGCAGCTCCTCCATGTGCTCTGCCACACTACTCCCAGCTGTGGCATGGCCACTGTGCCACCTGGGCTGGGCAGCTGCTGCCTGACACTCAGTCTCCCTTTGCAGGATGTGCTCAGTTCCAAGAACACCACCATAAAGGACCTGCAGTTCCAGCTGGCCCGAGTCTGCAAGGTGAGAAAGGAACTGGGGGGGCTGTCCTGTGGTGGCTGTGGCTTGTGGGGGTGGAAAAGGACCTTCTGCTCCAGGCTGTGCACAGAGCAGAGGGAAGGGAACTTACAGCAGGGAAGCTGAGCTGCTTCATGCCCTGCACCAGGCAAGATCTAGCCCAGGCTGTAGTTTCCCCTTTTTGCCCTGCAAAAAAGGCCATATTGGGGTCCCCCCTCTGTGCAGGGAGCCTGTGTTCAGGCACGGAAGGCGACTGACTAGGTGGGCACTTCTCTTGCAGGCTCACAATGACATGCTGCAGACGTTCGAGGCAAAGCTGACGGCCTTTGGGATCCCCCTGGACAACCTGGGCTTTAAGCCCCTGGCGAGCCCTGTGCTGGGGCAGGCGGTGGGGCAGGGCCCCGCAGGACTCGTTGCTGTGCCCACCTGACACCAGCCAGCACCAAGGGACACACGGTGACAGGGAGTGAGCGGAGCTGTGCCCTGTTGGTGCTCCACACCATTAAACAGACCCCAGGAAGCCTTCCAGAGGACCTGAAGGACCCTCTCTGTCCTCACTGGGGGAGCCTTTCCTCCAGAGCAGTCCCCCACTTCTGCCCTGGGGAATGCCAGCCACAGGCAGATGCCGGCTGGATCAGCTATGACCAAGTGGGGTCAGTGTGACCCTATGCCATGGTGCCACTGGAGGGCTCCTGGCATCTCACCCACAAGACCAGGCTGGAGCAGGGAGCAGGGGCTTGCACAGAGCTCCCTCATGCCCCCCCGCCTCCTGGATTGCCTTTGGGGCTCCTCTCCTTTCCCCCTCTAGCAGCCCTGTGTGTGCTGCCCCTGGAAAAGATTTTCTGGGGGACAAACAGAGCTGTTTTAAGCCTTTAATGGTGTTGATGGTGTAGTTTCCAGCCAGTGACCCGCATCCCTGGCACCTTTTCCTTAACTGCCCCGGTACGTTGTGTAGGAGTAGGGGCTGATCAGCAGTGGGATGTGCAGCTTCTGGGTTGGGTCAGTGATGGTGAAGACAACCTGGAGGACAGCAAGGAGATGGTAGCTGGGATCCCCCTTCTGTGGGGCTCAGCTGGCCAGAGCAGGGCACTGCCAGAGGCTCAGAGCAGAACTGGCAGCGCCACAGGAGGGAGCAGGGAGCTCCCCCAAGCCTGGCTGTGGCCCTCAGATCCCTGCTCTGGTCCTCTGTGAATTTGGCAATAGGTAGCTCCCGTGGCCCCTGTCCCCTGCTCCCCATGCTCTGTACCTCCACAAAGGGGTAGAAGCTGGTGTGCCCGAGGCCCTGCCAGTATGCTGCTGTCTCAAAGTGCAGCTTGTAGGTGCCAGCCTTGGCCTGCCCCAGTGCCAGGAGGGGTGGGCACCGCCCGTCGTGATCCGTCCACCTGAAATCAGAAGGAGCAAGCCCTGCCGTGGTGGCTGTCCCCAGCCCCTGAGCCACCTCTCCTGGCAGCCGGCTACCGGCTGGCTCATGGGGGACAGGCGGTAGTATTCTCTGCCCAAAGCTTTTGCTGCTGCCCGCTCTCCTACCTCTGCGCCAGCTCCGTCCACTGCGGCCCCGGCTCCTGCAGCTGGGCCAGGCGGATGGTAAGGCTGGATGCTGGCAGCCCCGTGACCATGTTCAGCACGTGGGTGGTCAGGGAGCCATTCCCCGTCTCGGACATGCCTTCAGCCTGGGGCAGAGGAGTAAGTGGGGCTGAGACATTTCCGGCAGCACCACCCGCCTCTCCTCGGCCATGCTATGGCAGGCAGTGCCACAGCCAAGCCCCCGGGGACCCCCACCCCTTCTCTGGAGGGGCCTTTGCCTGCATGTGTGCCCCTCTCCCTGCAGCCCCCCGGCTGGTGGCCCTGGGGCTGAATCAGGACAGCCCCCTGACCCCAGCACTGTGCTGTGCCCCAGGGGCAGAACGCAGACACCCACATCCATTCCCATGCCGTGGGGCTGGGCTCTGCCAGCCCTGGGGCTGCGGTGCTGGGGCTCTGCCTCTCCCAGCAGCTGCCTGCGCGCCCTGGGCACTGCTGCCACACGTGGGCACCTGCCAGGTTGCTGCCTGGATGGCGGGCTACGAGCCTGGGGCAGTGCCGGGGTCCCCGCTCACCCTCCTGGGCCGGTGGGCTGTGGACACGGCTGGCCTGGACCCAGGGAGGAAGCAGTTCGGTCCCAGTGTCCCAGCAGCCCCATCCTTGTCACCCTGCCAGCAGTGTCACGTGTGGGCAGACATTAACCCTGCAAGTGCTTCAGAGCTGCCTGGGGTGAGCAGCAAGCACGGGGTCCAAAGGGCAGTGCTGGCCAGACCCCTTCCCCTCTGGCAGCCCCCAGGTTGTGCTCGGCAGGGTGGGAGCATCCCACAGCTGCGGGACTGCTGCCAGCTGCCTCACTGGAGCGGGACCAGCTCTTGCTGCCATTCCAGCACCAGCTCTGGGCCTCGGCTCCCAGCCACAGCAGGAACACCGGAGGGGCACAATGGTGAGCGAGGGCACCCGGCTGCTTACCTGGCTCTCCTCCATCCTGCTCAGCCAGGAGCCTGCGGCCGGTGACATCGTGCAAAATGCCATCCCCTGCCCCGGCCACTCTTTCTGCTGCCGTGGCCTCTCCCCACCAAGCTGGTGAGGCTGGATGCCGCTATCCCGGCGCAGGGCTGTGGCAGGACTGGGTGCTCCTCCCCGGCTGCGCCGAGCCGGCGCGGGTGGCTTCCCCATGGGAGGTGTGCCCAGGAGCCCTGCCGGCACCTACGCTCCAGCAGCACCGTGGCCCTGGGGCTGGTGGATGAGAGCCCAGTGGGACGTTGGGGCACTGGGCCAGGAGGAGCCACACTGGATCTTCCATTACAGCCTCACCTCCCTCCCTGGAAAGCGCCCAGAGCACATCGGCTCTGTGGCAGCGGGGCATGTGGGGGCTGCCAGGAGCAGGGTGGCATGGAGTGGGCTGGGCACCTCACCTGCACTTTGATGAGGACGGTGGCAGTGGCCTGCAACCCGTACCCTTCCAAATCAGCTGCCTGGATCTCCAGTGTGTATTCGGGGACCACCTGCAGCAAGAGACCGCGTCACCTCTGAACGGGGCTGGGGGTGGCAGGAGGAATGAGGGGCTGAGCCCCGGGCTTACCTGTGCCACCAGCCCCACTGCGGCCACAGAGATCACCCCAGTGTCGCTGTTGATGGCAAACATGTGGGGCTGGGGCTGGTCCGGCCTCTGGCACAGGATGGAGTAGACCACGGCCCCGTTCTTGGAGTTCACCGAGTCGTCGGCGTCTGTGGCCAGCACCTGTAGCACAGGGGTGCCTGAAGGAGGCGGTTATTGGTGACATCTCCCCTGACCCCCTGGCACTGCCCCCTGCTCAATGGCATCGGTCTCACCTGGCTCAGCCTTCTCCAGCACAGTGCCATGGAAAACTGCCTCAGTGAAGACGGGCGGGTTGTCATTCTGGTCTGTCACAGTGATGATGATCTCCATGGGGTCCTCCACAGACTGTCCGTTGGCTGACACGGCGTGGGAGAAGAGCTGCAAGGGACACCGTCAGCCCATGCACAGTCCTGGGGACTGTCCCATCCCCATCCCGGACCCCCACTCACGATGTATTTGTCGATCTCCTCCCGGTCCAGCGGCTTTGTCACCTCCAGCCACCCTGTCTCCCGCTCAATGGTGAAGACGCCCACGGGGTAGCTGTCTGCCCCCTGTCCTGTGATGCTGTAGAAAACCTTGGTCTCCTTGTCTTTGTTGGATTTGATCTGGCAGCAAGGCGGAGGGGGGGTTAGAGGGGTCCTGTCATTTTGGGGACTCCCCTGCCCTGTGCCCCAGCCCTGTAGGGCCACGTACCTGCACCACCTGCTTGGGGAAG
>VZRU01019263.1:0-31801 GCA_013398155.1 Pedionomus torquatus
CTAATCCGAACCTCCCCTGCCGCAACTTCAGCCCATTTCCTCTGCTCCTGTCGTTACTCGCTTGGGAGAAGAGGCCAACCCCCACCTCTCCACAACCTCCATTGCAGAGGGCAATGAGGTCTCCATCAGCCCCAGCTGCACGAGCAGCAAACACGAGACAGCACGCACGCAGGCTTTCATATTTTTATTTATTTAAAATTTTACATTAAAGTTAGAAAGGTGTCAGGCTAAACAGTGCTGGTTCTTCAGTGTTTGTGGCGTAAATACATAACCAGGGTGCCATTCTCATTCAGGTCCACAGGCACGAAGGGAAGAAGGGGAGGTGCGGGGAGAAGGTGGCGGCGGGGGCAGGAGCAGGGCAGGAGGCCAGAGTGGCTCCCACACACCCAAGGGCACTGCACCCTACTCACCGAGGATGGATCAGTACTTATGATGATGATGATAATCCTAGCAAGCTGTCAGCATCGCCTCTCCCTCCTGATACTGCCAACTTTTTTTCCCCTAACTTCAAACAAGAGGAGGTTTCATTAGGAAAAAAGGGGAGAAAAAAAGAAAAAGTACCACTTGACCCACGTCCACCAGCCGACGGAGCTTAATAAGGTGGTGAGACACAGGAGGACACCAATGAAAACACACAGTTCTTCTCACTTTATTTCTTTGTTAAAATTAAATATTTGGTGGCTGCCAACAGAGCAAATTGCACCATGTTTATATTTCCTTTGACTCTGAATGCACAGTTTCCAAAACCAATCAAACAACAGCATATTGAAAATATTCCTTAGGCTTCAACACCTCATGGAAGCCCATGACATTTATATTATTAAAGACAAAATTAGAAAAAAAAAATATGCCCATAACAATGTTTGAAAATGTATTCGCTACATCATTAGTCCAAACATCACATTTCTGTTGCTCTTCCAAAATTCCAGGTAAAGAATCGTTTCCCCCGTATTACCCTGTCTTGTCACACAAATTACAAGACACTTCAATTTTAGATACCATGCAAGTCAGTAAAAGAGCTTCTTTCCAAGACACTAACACTGAAGATTTGTTCCCCCCCCTCCCCAGACATAAGACCCTTAAACTCTTCTAGAAGTGGCAGTCTTCTCCCTCAGACCCAGTGCAGCTGGCGAAGACAGATTAAAAAAAGCTATAGAGAGAGAAAAGGGAAAAAAAGAGAAAAAACCAGAAGATTAGCAAAAAAGAGAAAGACATTCAAAAAGCAGGAAAAAGAGATGCAACATGAAAACAGCTGATAGAGGAGAGATGGAACCTCCTTGTGGTAGCTCAAGGAAACGGCACAAGTAAAAACATTTTGTCTTTAAAAAGACTTCACGTAGTTTTAGATGACTTTCTTAGCAGAAAGGCAAATGGTCAGGAAGAAGAGCCAGTAACCTGCAGTATAATTTTAAAAAGCCACATTAAAAGTTGTTTTAGCAGATAATCTAGGAATCATTGACAGACTGGTATTGACTGGTTTGGGGAGCAGGCTGACATAAGGTGGTAGAGGAAAAAGTAAATATTAAAATTATTTTAAGTCGCTTAAAAAAATACCCCACAAAACAGTTGAAGATTTTTATGGGAAATAAAACTGTATCCATGGTGAAACTGAATACCTGAGAAAATGCATTGCAATCAAGTGTTTCATGTGCCTGGACTGCTGGAACCAGAGACCAGACTGTGGTTTGATCTGGGGCTGCTGCCGTGAGCAGAGGAACGCAGCGTGTGCGGAAACTGGTCGCGAGGCTTTAGCATCATTCTAGTAAAAGTCTCAGCAGCAGCTTGCACTCAAAACAGCATTACCTATCACGGCTAGGTCTGAGGTGTGCTTATCTTCCAAAAACCCAGGATGGGAAGGGTTTTTGTTGAAACTGTTTGGCAGCATGCAGACTGATCCTTCAGCGGGGTCAGGATGTGTGGATTCACCCACATACAGAGAGAACTTAGCCTGCACACAGCACAGCTGAAGGATCAGGGTCATAAGAAGCAAGTCTGAAATGGAAATGAGGATTACGTGCTAGTCTAGGTAACACAGATTAAGCAAAAGAAAAAAAAAAGCGAATAAAAAAGATAGATGATGTCATGAAAATTACACCGAGTATAAAGAGAAAAGAGGTTTTTTATCTCTCGGCTATGCAATAACGAAACTAAGGTTGTGTCAACATTTTTGCATCACCAATAAATACATTTAAACTGTGTTGTTATTTCGCCAGCAAAAATAACTCACAGAACTTAATTCCACATCCCTTATTTATCTAGGCGGAGAGGGACCAGAAGGAAGGGGAATCCATTAATTGCAGGGGAAAACAAATTGTAGGATGTAAAGTTGCAGCATCCAAAATCTTGTTGGGACTAATTTTACATTGTTTAATAAAAGCAATAGCCACCAGTACATCATAAAGACAGAATCACGGTGAGGATATAGGAGAGAGCAAGGGTAACACCATGGAAAGGTCACAGCTGAAATGCTGTCACGTTTTATTAGACCCTCCGATTTAACAAGTAAATGAAGGTCCATTGCAGCCCATTGTATTCAGGGGTAATTACTCAGTACAGAGCCATGGGTTACTGTAAAAGAAGGGCAAAGAAAACAAAAAACAAAAGAAGTAAATGTTAACCAGAATTCACTGTCTGATGAAGACTTTATTTAAAAACAGAACTCATCCAGAAATACAAAGAGAAGACACCTGCAGGCAAACCACAGTTGCACTGGGCCAGAGCGAACTCCTGGCCCCAGTAAGCAAAACACCCTCCTTTTTAGTGCAAATCTTGCAGTAAAACAAGGCTTTTGCTGAACAGAAAATGAGAAGCAACCTGCCACAGCATCTGTACACTTCTAAACAGATGCCAAATTAAAAAAAATAAAAAATAACCGTAATACTTTTTGCATTAAAACCAGAAATTGTTGTAATCACTGAGAAGAAAGTCAAAGAAACATCATCATCTTTCTTCACAAACACTGATATGTACAGCAAGGTGACCAGCTTTCCCTGAGATTGGATCCAGGATGTGCATCCAGGCCAGCACACTGAGAGGGAGACAAGGCAAGAGATCCTTCCTGACCCCTGCAGCATTCAGAGAACACTTAGTTGCAAACCGTGGATCCAAGTGTGAGAATCCCCCAAGCCTGGAGACTAGAGGTTTGGACTCAGGCCCACGCCTGTCAGGATGTCAAGTTTTGCAAAAAGTCATTTAAAATTATTGGAGTCGCGCAGGGCAGCACAGGGGGGTAATGAGGGGTTAGACAGAGCAAATTAAAAAGGGGAGAGGGCAGCCAGTCTCTCGAGCCAGCCCGTCCCACCCCAGGGCAGTGTGGGGTTGCATTTGCAGCGGTCCCACGACAGGGGCTAAACGCACCCCACGGAGCAGCCAGGCTCTCTTACCATGCAGCCCTCGCACCAAACGGAGGGAGAGACAAAAAGCCGAAGAACCGAGAAGAGGGGACACTAAGCCCTATGAGCGCTCGGGGAAGAGGTATCAGCAATGAGCGTCTCTTGCCAGTTCCAGGAAGGCTATTGCTGAGTTCTTCATGAGAACCACCATAACCCAGCACAGCCAAGGGTGCGGACTCTTGCTTAAAACGAAATGGTGAGCGCAGGAAGGGAGCAATGAGTAAAGGTGAGCAAACAGGCACAATGGCATAGCTGCGTGTTAACCGAATGCGGGGGGCATTCGCTTCTGGTGTGAAGGGAAAAGTTCTACAGGAAACCCGAACTGAAAATGAAAGAAAAAGGCAGATTAATGGTTTTATGGATTAATGACCAAAAAAAACCAAACCAAAATAAAAACCAAACCAAAATAAGAATAACAAATGTTTCCTAACACACACGCACACAAAAAGAAATGGTGCTAAGTGTTAATAAGGTTTAATTTGATTACAAAACATGCTTTATGCAGACACACACATGCATACAACCACACACACTCAGCAGTGGGATGAACCAAATTTATTTGCTAAAACAATCCTTTCACAGTTTTGTGAGCTACAGGACTCATCAACTGTGACTTGTTTGTATCCTTGCAGAACAGTGGAGCCCTGCAATACTTTATGGATCAATATGGAGAGTATTTTTCTGAATAATGGAAAAGTACCATATATACATATTTAATTTAGCCAGGACAAATGCCCATTGAAAAAGGCACTGCCTGCATTTGTATAGTGGGAACAAAGAACTTCATTTGATTCAAAGCCTGGCACACAACAGGGTCACAGTTATGAGGACTACTAAAAGCAATCCAAAACCAACAGAAATCAGTAATGTTCACTCTAACTGCACTTTAGCTGTGCCTTCGTACTCAGCACCAGAATGAACACTGTTATTCTTTAGGCTTATTTTTCCACATTCAGAGCCGGATAAGCAGAGAATTGTTCCTTCCATTGTTTTACAATTACTGTTGGCACTGGAGACATTCATTCAACCGGACTGCTCAAGACAACTTCAAGGTCCAGTTCAAGTCAGTGCAAGATCATTCTGAAACTCTTCTGTTAAGTGGTATGTCCCACTGAAATTAAATTCAAATGCCTCTCACTGACAGCGTAATGCTTACTTGCTTTTCCATTTCCTTTGGTGGAGCTAAGAGGGAAGGAAACCTGGAATCAGCTTTTCCCTATTTAAGGGCAGACCATAAATTAGTTTGGACTGTATCCTGGAGAAAATGTAAATCCTAGCTTTGTCTGCAGGGAAGGGTGGCCTCGAGGCTGAGGTTTTGGGTTGTTTTATAGTTAAGTGCTGCTGTTCCAACAGCTCCCTTCTCTGAGAGACCTGGGCACCTCAGCCTATAATGCTGTCACCCTTGCCTTGGATAGTAAGTATATTGCTGCTCTGTCAAGGAGGAAGACATTCCTGTGGGAGCTTTCTTTTTCCTCTCACCAGAGAATCAACAGCAAATTAAGGCGGCTCAATTAAACACACTCAACCTAGCTATAAGCAGACCACTGTCATTAGCAGTTTAACTAATAACACTAATGAAGATGCTGCTCTCCTGCCAGGTAGGTATATTTCTTCCATGTCTTTGTTTAAATGAGTCTTCATTTTACAACAGATGCAGGCACTTTGCATTGCAGACAGTTATGGCGAGGTTTGTTAACCCTTTCAGGCAACTGTTATCTGTTCTACAAGCCTGCCCATGACACGTGGCCACCTTATATCCCTGCTCACATGAAGACAGAGACTCTCTGGACAGACTCACAGCAATTGGAGCAGAGCAGATGCACAGCATAACACCACTGACAGGGCTCTGCTCCAGTGAGAGCTCTCCACGGCTTGGCAAAACTCATCGGAAACTCAGATGCTGGCCTTATTCAGAGGGAAAGTGCTCTGGCAGGCTTTCTGGACACATCTGGAATACAGCCCTCTTCTACCACTAGCTTTACCCTAACATGGGCACACTTGGCACAGCTCCCAGTAGTGTGGGTCTGTGTCCGTCTGCTACAACTCAATATCCACTGCATGGCTGACCCATTTGACTGTTAAAAATGTAATAAAGTCCCTCAATCTATCTTCAGAGCCCTCACTATCTGCTAAATGCTCAGCCCGTAATCTTGTGCAGTTTTGGACAACTAACTGTAATCAGTCAGCAAGTGAGTATTGATTTGGTTACGCAGGAGTAGCTTCTTTAAATGCCCCCTTATCATACGTACACACACACACTCATACCCACACACAGCCTGGTGATTCTCTGGTGCTCTGGGACAAAGAAAAGCTCTAGATTTGGCAGATTTTACCATCTGTTAGTACATGAAGCAGAGGGGGATAAAAACTAGTCTTGCATCTACCTTCACCTGCACTGTAACTACAAGTTAACACTACAACTTGGAGGGGTGGGAGGGAAGGAGGAGAAAGGGAAAAGACATTTTCCTGGCTGGTTGGGTTCTGTCATCAGCACATCTCCATAGCAATTGTTGCCATAGTATCAGCATGGTCTACATGATAAAAGAATATAATTTATTTCTAAGGGAAATGGAATAAAGAAAATGAAGCCAACAAAGTGCTGGGAAGGTTTAAAACGTTGAGGACCTAATCTTTATTTTTCTACATTTCATGTCTTAATACTGAGTCTCTGTGCATTTTACTTTGCAGAATCTTTAAAGACAAACTTCACTGCGTCTTTTTTTCTACAACTGGACATGTAGAGAGAGACTGGTAGAGCATGTATAGTAAGGGTGAAAGCAGAGAAGACAGAGACAATACTTATAGGCTTCTGGGCTTACACAGGGCCTGCTTTTTTAGGAACTGTAACTGATCCCACTGTGAGGTCTATATTAGTTAATGACGCTTACCAGGACAATGTGCCTCATGCACCATGCAGCCAAACAGCAGCTAACTGTAAAACAGCACACATTTAAGAGCTAATAATGATGATAATGATGTAACAAAACAAAACAAAACAAACAAACAAAAAAAAAACAGGAAAAAAACCACCAGAAAAATTAAAAAAGAAACCAAGTCATGATTAGTGCAAATTACAGAGCTTGGGTTTAAAAGAGTCACCTGTGAAAGAAAAAGGCTAGTGTACTGCCAGCCACTAGTAAATAAGACACAATTAAGCTACAGCTTGTGAAATTCATGGATTGTTAGAGATACGTATGATCTAAATATTGAAATGAATTATTAAGAACAACTGGAGAAGTTACAGGGTAAAAAAAGCAGCAGCATTACTAACACAGCTAATTTCTTGGAGGAGAGAGGGGCCTCCTACTATCTCCCCAAGGCTTACTCAAACACTGACCTATCTCTTTTGTGGTGTTTTCTGTGCCTTTCTGTGTCCTTAACTGACAGTACTAACTTTTTTGCATATGAATGTGCTTGGTGTCAAGGAGCTCTTCTGAAATCAGAACTACTTCTAGGAAACAAGAGTGTGACCTGGGCCACAGTGACTAACTGCTGGTACTATAGGACACGTTGTCTCCTTTTTCTGCATTCCTGACCCTGACCGATCTCAGGGCTGAAATCTGCAGTCCTCAGTGTGCAATGTCTGAGGATTCTAAGCATGAAAAAACCCAGTTGAGTATTCCTCAGATAGTTCAGGCTGGCGACAGAAGTCTGTCCCCAGTCAGCCCCAGGCTCCTCAGTATGAAAAGATATTAAAACCCCCTGAAGGTAATTCAAAAGAGCAAATCAAAATACGCAGTGGAAAAAGGAATGGACAAGTGAGAAAAGGGCAGGAGCACTAATTGCTCATCGCAAAAGAACGCTGACATTGAAGCAGCTCCAGCTCAAAACTAAGATGACAAAACCAGGATCTCATTCTGGTTATTGGGTTTTTCCTCTCCTGTCTCATTTGATTCCAAGCTTAACAGTCAAGGGCTGTTTTCCATGACAAACACTCCTGTCAGCTCTTTGGATATGTGCCATATTGTTCATATTAACCGCACTTCTCCATGTACTTAAGACTGCGTAGCGCACAAAAGATTTGCTCTGGATTTGCCCCAGGGATGTGCAGAGAGGAGATTATGGCAGTGGCATAGAAACCTGCCCCTCCTTTATCTGCGCATTGCTCTTTGTACACATGCTAAAGTAGCACAGCACTCTGTTTTGGGAAACGTACCACAGTGAGAAAGGGACCTGCTCATTGCCAGGTGAACCAGGAGGACTGTTTTCAGCTGTTCAACTGGTTGCTCTTGAGCAACTGCAGAGCATGAGGAGCCTGGCGTAGGCACTGCAGACAGCCCACATTACAGAGCCCTGCTGGGGGGCTGGAGCCTGGCCCATCAGTCCCTGGCATAGGGAACTCCTGCTAAAGCCACGCAGTACCTCTCACTGTTTCTGCAGAGGACAAAAACCTGATATAGGATTGGAGAAGCGTACTAGCACTAACAGGGAGCTATGACCTGTCTCCTCCTCATTTTGCAGCCTTATATTTTGCAGATTCCACAGTTCAGGAGTACTGGTCTCCCTAAATAATTTTCACAGTATAAGCTTTTTCCCAACCTAAACAAGTAAGGACACTCTCCTTTCTAGGGGTAGTGGGACATCCCTGCTACCTACATCCTAGCCTTGGCAGCCAATACTGTTCCACGTTGCTACAAGCACTGACAAACCAAGGGAGGAGCAAGGAATCTCAGGGCATAAAACCAAGTTTCTCCTCTCCCATGCCGTCAGGAAGCAATGAGGGATGTTAGCGCTTCTCCCAGCTCTTCAGGATGACAGATTTAGGTAAAATGCTTCCAGCTACTGCTCAGCCTTACTAGGGATTAAACCTGTCTGCAAACCTTCCCCTGATAAGGACTGGCTAGGTTGGGAGAGAGATATGAACACCCAGAAAAACAGTAAAGGAGAACCATTACCAAAAAGGAAATACCAATGGGTTAGCAACTTACTTTTTTCTTTCCTTATCTCTCTTAAGAGTTTGCGATCCTCCAGCCTGCTGAGCCTGAGATTGGAGCAATTCCGCTGCTGTCTTCCTTTGTTTAAATGCATTTACTTCATCATCCAGAGATTTCTTCTTATCTTCTAGCTTCTTTTTTTCATCCTGATGTAGTTTCTTCAGGCGATCAAATTTTTCATGCAGCTAGAGGGAAAAGAAAGAGGTGAGAAGAACCTACCTACTACTACCAGATATTCTGTTCATAGTAAAAAAGGAAGATGGAAGGATCCCATGAGATCTGAGCCTGCAAGTTTCTGTTGGTCTCTAGATCACTTCTAGCTCCCTGAGCTGACACTGTGCAGACCAAGGGGAGGTAACAGCCTCCTTCCACAACAGCTTACAAGCCAGGCAGTGTTCCAGTGATGCACCATTACACAAACAATACAAGATTGGGAGAGTATAATCATAAACATTTTTCAATCCTTTTTCCAGGGATCTCTGCCTTATTCCTCTTTATGTCAGTAAATTAATGGATTTCTCACAATGCTAAGGAAATTGTATGGGTATCCTTTTTTATATAACAAGCTCGTGTAAGAGACAGTTTCTGTCCTTGAATTTTGCCACACTGCAATCCTCCATCAGACTCAAGACAACTGCATCACAAAAGTGCCATAATGTTGTACACTACAAGCACTGTGGTCTAGTTTTGTCCTACAGGATGAACACCTTAACATTCCCATGACTCCAGGCTAAACTTTAGAATTCTTGATAATAAAGTCTTAAACCTCACTCTCCAGAAAGTACTTTGGCAGCGGCCACCTACTTGGGAGTGGATCTACCACTTACAAGCATGAAAAGGAAAGTACTCCAGTCTTTACCTCTTTTTCAGCCTCCTTCAGCTCCGCTTCTTTTTCCTTGACCCTCTGGACAAACATTTGCCTCATTGCCTCTTCCTTTTTCTGCAGTTCCCCCAGAAACTCATTTCTTTTGGCTTCATAAGTTTCTTGTAAGCTAAAAAGAAAAGTAAGTTTGGTGATGTGACTTGGGAGAAACTTTGCTTCCCCCAAGCCTCTGAAATCAGGTCCTAGACATGAATATTCCTTGCCCACAGCACAGTCGCCACCCACTCACCCACATATGCCCAAGGTCTTACTTATCCAACTGTTTCCAGTGTCTATAAGCTATTGTGCTTTTCTGTATGTTGGATGTTGGACAATTCAATTTCTATTCCTGTACTTGCAGTTTCACAGTCAATCCTGCACACACTCTCAGTGTCTTCACCTTCTCTCACTGCGCCAGCACCTTTGCCGAAGCCTGGATTTATCGGACCTGGCAGGTTTTCTTGCTGCATTGGTTCTTTACACGCTCTCCCAAGGACAAACACATACACACACATGAGCAGAGCAGTGCATTCAACTATGCCTCTCTTGAGCACTCCTGTCTCCTCCAGGGATCCCACCTGAAGGGCTTGCTGTCTGGATCAGTGTCCTTGAAACCCATCTCTTCCAGTTTACACCGCCGGTACAGCTCATAGTGGCGTGTGTGGGTCTGTTCACGAAGGTCTTCCATGTTCACACGGATCAGCATCTCCCGCAGCTTCACAAAGTCGCAGTGAGCTTCATTCTCCACTGTAAGAAGACATGATAAGGAGTAAGATGGGGGCAGAAGCAAAGGTCTCTTCCTGCATTCCCCTCCTGTCTACTCCTCTAACAGGTTTAACAGCCCTTCTGAGCAGAAGAAACTCACTATAGGCCTGAAACAAAGATTTAACAAAGGATAATTCCCTGTGAGATATAGAAGTCCAGGAGACCGTTGCTCCTCTTATGAGAGCCCACTGCCTCCTGGCAGAAGTGTCACCATTCATGCCATGAAAATCACAGGGCTCCACTTACCCTGCACTGTGCCCCAGGGGTACTGACGAGCTTTCATCATTTTGTTTCCTATTTTCAGCTCCTCTGTGCTCCCGATCACTGCAAATGGCAAGTGGGCCTGGAACATATTTAATGATACCAACGTTAGTCCCTCTCAACTCTGGCTGACTTGCCAGCACACAGAGATTAGCACAGCCACTGAGCCAGACAGTCATTATGCACACGCTAATCTCAGGGAGTCTAGTCACTGACCACTAGCCCAAGACAAGGGGAGAGAAGGAAAGGTCCTTTTTGGAAACCTTGTTAGTGCTACTACTCGATATCCTCTACCTGGCTGATCCTCCCAGCCACAGGGTCTCAGGTGAGATGAGCCAGTGCAAGACTAGCATCAGACTGACAGCTTGAACAACGTGCTGCGCGGCTCTGACTGCGGTGCTGTCCCAGGGGCTTGCCGTGGCTGAGGAGAACATCTGCACAAGCACAGAAGCAATAAAAGAGGTCTTGGAGCCTTCTTACTTTCATTCGCCCACCACTCCCTCACACCGGAGCACAAGACAACTCGCTCTATAGTATCATGAGATGGAAGTCCCTCTTTCACCCCCAGAGTAACAGCTCTTTCCTCCCCGCTTACTTCAGCCCTGATGAGGAAGGGCTAAACACGTCCCTGTTCCAGGTCAGGTGCCACACTGATGTGTACACTGAGGTCTGCCCCATGTTAGCTCTCCACAGTGCTTCATGCTTCCTGCAGCTGTGTTGGGGCTCACCCTCAGCACCCCCTCACCCAAACTAGTTCTAAAAAACCCATAAGCGTGCAATGGCTTTATAAAATCTCATGATGCTGATGCTATGCACAGCCACTGCTAGATGGGCAAATAGCTAGAGGACAAAGGAGGCCAAATCCAGGGATCACTTCAAACCAAGACACACTCCACAGTTTTTGTAAGTACCTGAAGGCTGACTATGATCAAGAAGGATTTGCTTTTCAAAAACTCAGAAATAGATAATAGTCACTTCTTAGTAAAGAAGACAGTCTCTCTGCAGAAGGCAAAACATAATAGAATTGCCCAGTTCAAGCACAACAGAGTGGAACAGAAACACTCCCAAGACCTCTCTAGGCTCAGAAGACCCCACCTTACACTCCCCTCAGTCCCCAAACTCAGGCAGCCAAGCAAATTCCCCAGACACTGCTATCATACTTTGCTGCATTTATCTGTTCTGCAATAAGTGAGATCTCTCCCCACCTCCGCTTGCTCCTGGGAATGATATTGCATTCTGCCAAGCTGCAAAGAAGTCAAGTGCAGGGTTTCAGCACTTAAAAATAAAGTTGCCAGATCCCTGCACCCACCCCTTCTGCTGAGTTTTATGCAGTGACGTTTTGTTAGCTAGAGCTTCTAAAGAGTTCTAGGTAATTAAAAGGGCCCCAGGAAGCCAATTAAGATCAGTGACCCTGGACTGCTCTGAACAGAAGGTAGCAAAGCTTTAATTCCACAGGTTTTCTGAAAACCTGGACAAGTTCATGACAACTAGTACAAGCAAAATATGCCAGAGATTATGTTTTCTGCTTTCAGAGAGTGGCTTATACAGTCAAACTGCAAATACAGGAAAACTGCCTGCAAACACTCACAAAGATGGGCTCTCAGCCTTTATTCCTTGGCCTCCCAGCTCTCACATGGGACACACGCAGAGTAAACAGGGCTGGTGGTCAGTTTGATGAGGCCATGTAAAGGCACTGTGGGTCCTCCTGTGTGACCTCTGGAGTCCCTCTCCATGCCAAGTTACAGCTGCAATCACAACGATGCGCCAGTGCCTAGAGGGACACAGGCCAGCATGAAGCTCTGCCTGCTCTGAGGCCAAGAAGCAGAAAAAGAAAAGTGGCCTCCCAGGTTCAAAGAATCTGAGTTTCAGCAGAAGGCTGTCTAATCGCAAACAGGGGAGGGGAAGGAACCAAAGCTGCCTGAACTGAACAGCCTCCAATACCACAACATGAGGGAAATTCACCTAGTTGGCTTCCAAAGGAAAAAAATTGCTGTCTCACTTCTACAAGCTGAAGCTTTTCCTGCCTTCAAGACAGACCACACACAAGCAGCAGCAGTATCCACAAACACTTCTGCACATGGAGTCAAGAAGAATTGTCAGTGGTCCCTCAGGAACTGGTCACTGCCTCTTCACTGGCTGCAAACAGGCCTTGCATGTTCCATGACGTCTCACTGTGCAGCCACTGTCAGGCAGACTAATGGGGGAGAAGGCAGAGACCCCAGTGCCAAGCAAAGGCCACATGCCACCTTTGGCTGCTCTGGAAGGAGCTGGAGACATCACACCATGGGGACAAGCTGGCTACTGCCAGGCACTGGGTGGGCTCTTCACTTACTGCAGGTTGGACTCCTCACTATGGGATGCACTGGAACTGGTCTGTACCTGCGTCCAGCTTGCTGGAAACTCTGAAATGCTCCAGGTGCTAAACCCCACAAAGGTCACAGCCTCCTCTGCAGGTCTACACAGTGCTATTTCCAGAGCAAAAGCCATTGCAGTTCTCTGGTGACAGAGGTTTCAGACCAGCTGCTCCCCCTCCAGGACACAGGATCAGGTGAGTGTTTGCTAGTGGAAACGTGCTCCTCACTGGTGACCCTCTCCACAGCCCACTGGAGCTGCCCACTTCTCTCCTCTTCCCACCCTCCTCCTTCTAAGTGAGAGCTTCCAGACCCTTGTTGGCTTCTTCAGACTGTCTGTGAAGAGCATCCCATGGTCAGCTGCTTCTACAGCTGTTAATGGTTGTTTGCTTCATATCTAGGTCTTTGGGAGAGTAAAGCAAGGGGATTTCCAAGGGACTGTCAGGAAGAGATGCAGCCTGAGACAATGGCAGAAACACCATGCTATGGCCACACAGGCACAGCCTAAGCCTTGGCTGTCCATGGGCCCTGTTACCCTCAACAGCAGAGCCCCTTCCTCCACTGGTACCAACTGTTCAGCTACTGTTTTTCCCAGTGAGAAAGTGCTTGTGATTTCCTTCTACCATCAGCAAGGAAGCCCCAGCTCCCACCACGTGGGACAGTTCATGTAACTGCATGTGGTTTCATTTAACTAGCAGGTGCAGGGAGAATATTTTCTTCAGTAATTACACTAATTCATTCAAAATGGAAAAGCCAATAGGGAACTGAAAGAATAGGAGAACTCGTTTTTCTTATTTAAGAATAAAATCCAGATGGGAACAGACGTAAAGAATTTTGGACAGTGTTTTCTCTGAACTTGTAAATATATCCTCAGTGGGATTCTCAAAAAGACCAGATCAGTTTCAAGAAAAATCAGGCATCTTGTTCCAAAGACTTCTTTAATCTGATTATTTCTAAATAACTTCACTTGATGCTTTTGTTTCTGATCATGCCTTAAATCCTTCATTTAATCTGTTCCTGCCAGACCATGCAATATTTCCATGTTTAATAAGCCCATTTGGAATGCAAAATACTCTGGAAAAAAAATTCTCAATGCATCCAGCACAAGTGGATATAATAATGTAAAAAGGCATATGAAACAGCGAGTTTGCACATTTTAAAGCCTAATTTTACTGTTCACGCAAAAGACAACTAATGCAGGTTATAAGCAAAACATTAAGTAATCAAAAGACCAGTCTCAATTTTCTGTGTGATTAAAAAAGAAAAAAATGTAACTGATCCAGAGAAGTTGCTAGTTAGCAAGAAGAACTATGTAAACATGAAAACTGCATTTATAACCTTCCAAAGATGTTAATGATGTAACAGGCAAAGACAATCAAGCTTTCTGTAGAGAAGCACAAACACAAAGGTTAAGGCAAGTGATTTGAATCAAAGTTTCCTATTCCTCAATTTTAAATATGACTAAATTGGCAATTTAAGTCACAAACATAAATCAGTCCATCCTGACTCTTTTACTCCCTCTATAAGCTCATCACCTGACCTGAAGCATAAGCAGATTTGTCTTATGTTGCTAATAAAATCAGTATTTGGATAAAAGTTTTCCAGGTCTGTAAAATTGCCTCGATCAGATTCAGATCCTGGCCTGCTTAGGCCCCATAAACCTGGTAATTATGATTTATATTGGTTTAATGGAGGATTTAAAGAGTTGATCTCTCTGTGCAGTAGCTGACGGAAGCCAGAATGCCTACAACCCAAGACAGCAAATCCTTCCCAGGAGACACATAAATGGCCAAAAGGAAAGGCAAGCAGAAGAGGTTTACCTCCATCCTCAGAAGGGCCAAGAGGAGAGGACTTTTCCCTTTGTCACTGCACCTCTGGTTCCTTAAGGATAGAGCGATGTTGCACATTTCCAGGAGCAACTGTATTCCTACACAGTGGGAGCTCTAAGCACTGAGAGATGCCATCACAAACTACTCTGACCAGGAAACCACTACTGACAGCTCTCAAGTTAGGAAAAACTTCCTGTTTCGCTGAAGCCTCTCCACAACAGTCTACAGCTATTAATATTAGATAAAGAGATGACACAAAAGCATGTCAGCTAGACCTGTACTTCATCAACAGCAGTTAAGCAAGCGACTTCCCTTACTTGCTTTCCTGTATAAAGCCTTCTGGAAAATGAGAGTATGGTCAGGATGTCAGAGGGGCCAAGGGACAGCTTCCTCCATCTTCAGGGAGCCAGAGAACGGCACCCATGATGTCGGGAATGCCAGAGCCAGAACAAACACCTTCAGGCACTTCAAGACATGTTTGGCCCGAGTTCTGTACTGTTTTTCACACATTGCTGGTTAAGCTGTGTAACTCCTTGCCACAGGATCCTGGAAGTTCACAGGTGGTGGGGGCATCAGGTGATGCATGGAACAGAAATTTAGAGAAACTCTTGAGCAGAGTGGGGTTAGATGCTGGGCAAGTATTTGGGGGCAGTGAAGTATCATACACATTCCCTCTCTTATATACTCCAAAAGTAACCAAAAGCAGATGTTTAGGGAAGACAAGGGCCACTGGCCTGGATGAGCATCCAGTCTCACCTTTGTGTTTTATTCCTCACATCAGCACTTGGACATAGCTCAAGAGAAGCCACTACTCTAACCAACCTCATCGTATTCCCCTGTCCATCCATTCCAGCCAACAGCACCAGAGCCAAAAGGCCAAACCAAGGACCTAGACCAACCCCAAGAACCTAGGGTAAGTAACTTGACCAATAATAAAACAGCAACTGAGCACTAACAGAAGTCACAGAGCCAGCCAGGTGAAGGGGCTCTGCTGCAAGGACAGCCACAGGCAAGAGGAGTCATCCATAGAGACAGAGCTTTGCAGGAACACCAGCCCAGGAGAGCAAAACTGTTTGGTGCAAAAATGCAGGGCGAGGAGCAGAGAGGTAGGTGCATGTCTGCACACAGCCTGCCCCTCACACCAGACAGGTAATACCCTACAGATCCATTCATAACCCAGGACTGTTGTTGCCCTGCACAGCCAGGCCTCACCACAAATCTGATTTCCTACATGTCCCTCAACAGATATACATTAGAAAAAGATAGGGCTAAAAGCCTGTTTTCTGACTAGTAAAGCCTACTGGACAGGCAGTAGCCCACAAGGCTCTGCTAACCCAGGATGACACTATGAGGAGGAGATCCCTGGGAAACCACCTGGCTTTAAGACACAAAATAAAATGGAAGGTGGATTTAAGAAGCATCCCAATATGGACCACCAGCCCCTACAGTGACAGTGCTGTTCTGGGAGAGGAGGAAACACCAAGTCACTTACATTCATTGTCCCATTTATCTCCGCCACTGATTCGTCATCTGTGGGGAACTGGTAGATCTGAACCCCATTACTGACCAGTTCGCTTGTGATTTTAATCTTAAATTTGGTCAGCTCACTCTTGGAAATGGCATCAGATTTTGCAATGATGGGAATGATGTTCACCTAGAAAGGAAGAGAGTGGTAAGAAATTCTCAGCTGTGCTTCAGGGATTTTTCCACGTCTGCAACACAACTTACAAAAAATTAAAAAGCGCTCCATAAATCTACAGGATTTATCTGCCAACCCAGTCATCTTCACTAGCATAAGGGATATCCACGGCAGGGAGATGTGCCCTGGAAAAGAGCAGCCTCTCCACAATGCGCACGAGAAACCTGCCCAGTGAGAGTTAAACGCGCCTACCTTGCTGTCAAGCTTCTTCATTGTTACCAAGTCCAGGGATTTCAGCGAGTGGCCTGTCGGAGCAATGAAGTACAAGCAAGCATGGATCCGGGTGTCATGATAGTTGTGCAAGACCCTTTTTATCTTCAGTTCTTCTTGCAAGTAGGCTTCAAACTGAGCATCAATGAACTCAACAATCGGCTTATAGCTTTGGTGAATAGAAAAAGAAGAGTTATACATCTCACTATCAGAGAGGCAAATACACAGTGCTCCTTTGCTTGCTTTTAAGAAACAAGCTGCTTGGTAGATTTCATTTCCCCAAAACAATTGTCTCAATCTCCCTTCCTCACCACTCCTAGGAAATTGAAAAGTTATGTTACTGATAAGGAGATGTGGTGCTACATCAGACTCGAGCAGCCTGATGGACAAAACACAGTATTGGAGACAGGAGACACACCATCCTCTCCAGGGAGAGCGGACTCCAATACTTTGAAATGTGAAGATGAGAGACTTTTAAAAGGCAGGATAATGTAGACTCATTTGCAGCAACGAGTAACCCTTGCTGGCACTCAGGGAGTCCTGCAGGTGGAAGACACTCCGCCATTCAGTACTGCCTCTGCCCAGTGCTGTGGGGCAGGAAATCCCTGCAGCTCCCTTGCAAGGCCATTTGAAATTCAGAGCCTGTCAGACTCACAGCGTAAGGGACATCAGTCCATCTTAAACAAAACTAAAAAGAAAGTCTAACAGATCCACAGAAAAGCAAATCCATCTGCAATGCTTCTGTGAATGCACCTTGGAGACGGTCTGGCGGAATCACACACCCCATTAATTGCCACACTCGAGCCACACTGGGACGTGAGCGGCCAGAGATACTTCCCCAGGGTATCTAATTTTTTCTTTTTTTTTTTTTTCTCTTTTTGGGTTGTTTTTTTTTTTCCTCTTTTCATTTTTGTGCATTATCTCATTGCACATTTATCCCACTCCCTTTGGCAACATGGAAGAGCCCTGCCAGAAGTGGCTGTTAAGCCAATAGATTATGCTAGTGGTTTTGTCGGCAGCTTGTGGTCAGCACAGCACAAGGAAACAAGCACAGATGCCCTGGAGCTCTCCACTCTCCCCAATGGATGAATTTGGGCAGAAGGCTGCCAGCAGGGCAGATATTGCAATGATAGCATAGGCTGTTTTGATAGCTGGAGCAAGCACTGACACACCACAGCCTATGTCCTCTCTTCTACCTATCCCACCCCAAAGAGATGACAAGGACAACCCATAAGAACAAATGAGGAAAACTTCACAGCTCAGTCTGTACCAACTAGGGCACAGATAAATGTCATGCATGAGAAAACCAGGTCACAATACAGCCTCTCTCCACTTTCACTCACCTGTCCTCTTTGTTGATCTGATCCCCAAAACCCACTGTGCTCACAATAGTCAGCTTGAGGTTGACGTTGCTCTCCTGCAGGTCATAGGTATTAGATTTCAGCTGGACCCCGGGCTGTGAATGAGATGCTGGGTCACCTTCAAACTTGGTGTTGAAAAGTGTGTCCATGAGAGTGGACTTACCAAGGCCAGTTTCCCCTATTGGAGAAAAAGAGAATTGAAATGTTGAATATTAATATGTCTTGGCCTTTCAGCTTCCAAACATTAACAGGGGTGAAATTGGAGCAGATGAAAGCAGATCTCATGCTCCAAAGGGATCGTCTGGCAAACAGAAAGCCTTGAACAATGGGAGCTCTGTATTCTGGGCAAATTACATTTCACAGTTTAATGGTCATTAATATTGTTAGAAAATAGAGATAAAAAGAAAGAGGTGAAAAGTCAAAGGGGAAAGCATCGTTCAGATCCCACATAAACCCACAACTACATTACAGAAGATGCTGTTTTCATTAAAATGTGGGAAGGGGAATGGGGCTCAGTGCCATTTCCAAAAAAAAGAAGCTCCAGATCAATACACCTCTAATAAGCAGCCACTGAAATAGCCTCGTTCTGTGCAGAAACACTGAGAGTTGCTTCCAATCCTACAGCAAGTTTTTGCAGTTGGTTTCTTGTACCCACATTGAATCGGGAGATCAGCCTTCTAGAGTGGGAAGGGAGATTTTCTGTGCTGGTTTGCATACCTTAGGGGCTACACAACCTATACAATACCCAAAAATCCGTTTCTAAAAGTTTTGCAGCATTGAGCCACTATTTGGACCCCATCTATCAAAGGGGAACTATTTCCTTTTCTGGAAAGAAGAGACAAAAATTCCAGAGACTGGGTTTAAATTTGTTTTAGATACAGCCCAGGAAGAACAAAACAGATCCCTCCGTGCACTTAATCCACAGGGCAGCCTCCCTTACCATGCTCTGACAACACAGCCAGCTTTCCAAGCTCAAAGGATCTGACTTCATGCTAAACCTGTAAGTAGTCTGGTTTGCTGCTCTGTGATGGCTGCTGAATTTTGGGGAAACTTAAGATTTCTGAGCTGCCCAGCTCAGAAGGCTGCTCCTCTAGCCCACTGTGGGACCACAGGGGGACTGTCTGCCTGAAGCAGCCTTCCTCTCCCTCCTTGAGCCCTCAGCTCCCGACCAAGACAACTTCATCATTTTCCTACTTTGCTCAGAAGAAAAGGGCTTCTTATTTTTGTAGGCTTAGAGCTTTGCAACAGCTCCAGACTTACATGAAATGCCCAATTCAACAGGGGGAAACTCCTCCCTGGCCCCCCGCCCCCACCCAATCCAAATCTCCAAGCCTCACCCTGGCAAGCAGGAAAATTCCTCTCCCTTGGCCCTAGTCTCATCAAGGCTGAAGTACAGGACAGGCAGGGCAGGACAAACACCCACAGCTCCAGGAACTGAGCAGCCTGACTGCCAGGATCATGTGTCAAGTATCTTTCCAAAAGGCAGCAAAACTCATTAACATTTGAAAGTCAATGTACACCTTGAGCTGCAGAGCTGCCCGGGAGCGAGCCAGCTAAGAGTTTGTGCTCCGCCACCAACTGATACCAGCTACAGCCAGAACAGCCACAAACCCAGTTGCTCTTCTCACCAATCTCATTTGCAATCCAAAGGGGAGAAGAGCGACTTAGTGCTAGGACATGGTGTAGCTGCAATCCCTTGTGCTACACATCGGCCGTACCTACAGCACCACCGACCAGTGTGCACCAGCAGCAGGAAGGGAGGGGACCCAGCAAAGCACAAGGTAATCTCTGTCACTGCAGGAACAAGCTGGACCATGCAGAACACTCATGGCTGATCACAGCAAACCTTTTGTTCACTTGGGGTTTTGGGTACCATTTGCCCCAAATGGGGAGCCGGTGCACACAGCACAGCAGATGAGAGCATAGCCACAGTTTGGATAGGGATCTTGAGAGTTAACAGCAGGCAGCCTGCATGACCTGCCAGGCCTTTCTCAGTGATTCCAGGAAAATGGCAGTATAAAAAAAGACTAAAATCTAAACAGCCTGAGAAGGCTGCAGCGTTTCCAGAGCCCCTGCCAAGGGATGGGTGGGACAGAGCAGGGAGTCGGCTGCTTGCCTGCAAATGCCAGGATCCGTGATGAGGAGGAGTCTCAAGACAGAGGAGTTCATCAGCCCTTGGGTGTGGGAGCATCGCCCACACACCAGCCTGCAAACCCCATCCTGTACCCTCCATCCCACAGCCTGGTGGCCCTGGAGCAGGGTCAGATCCAGCAATCCATGTCATAAGCCTCCAGGGCTGCAGGACTGGGCGACAGGGGAGCAGCAGCAGTGACCAGGGCAGGGAACTGCTCTCTGCAGCGGATACACAAGGTCATGTGTAAATCACGCAGGCTTCCAGGCAGACAAAACACCCTGTAAAACACCTTTTGTTTCTGCCTCTGTCCTTCTTTGGGGTGAAAGATATTCACAGGAGGCCAAGACTATTGTTTAAACACATCCTGAACCTGCTAATCATTGCCTACTTTAAATCAATGTGCTGTTTCCAGCAGAAGTGATTTTAACTATCAGAGGGGCCAGGAGAAGGGCATAAGAGATGCAGGCAAATTTTTAAGACAGAACATGCTTTTATACTCAATCACATGCCTGCTACACAGGGTCAGCAAAGGCAACCTTGATTTCAGACACTGAGGTTTTACGATTGGAAGGGGAAGATCTATACTGGCGAGGCATTTTTCCATAGATGTGAGCTGCCCATCCAAACACCTACAGCTTCATGTTTAAAATACAAAACACCCAGCCATTAACACGGCATCTCAAACATGAAGTCGGCACACCAGAAATGACAGCAGATATACCTGTCCCCACACTAGCTAACCCCACTGACATGGTACAGAACTAAAGCCAGGGAAGAGGAGGATGGTGGGGAGAGGAATGACTGCCACAGCCAAAAGAAACACGACATTAACACTGACAGAATGACATGGTAAAAGATTGAAAATATTAATAAAGCACTTCACTGTGTTAAATATGACCAGAGCGAGGGAGCAGCGCTGCTCTGAAGGGTAAAATGACAGAAGGGAGGATTTCTGAATCTGCTGGGAGTTTCTCCCTGACACAGAGGCAACTTTCTGCCGACTGGAAGATGTGAGTGGTGCCAACTGCTTCTTGTAAGGACAGGAGTCCAGATGGAACAGATGGTCTGATGAAAAGGACAAGTAGTCTGTGCTCGTTCCAGCCGACAGCGCTGGAATCTTCTCCAAAAAGCAGAAACGATGAATGGGGATTAAGAGAGGCAGAATTACCGTGGAAAAAGCAACGGTGGATGCAAACTGAGTGAGAGGCGTCCTTGGCAGGGAGATTATTTCCTGATGTCAGGCTTATAGGCATGCATGTGATTTGATCTCCAAAACTGTACTTAAGCATTATGCAACTCGGCAGTGGTCTGCTCTTCCAAACCAGGGCTGACAAAGTGCTATTGGGAGGACTGGGAACGAGGGTGACCTTTACTGTTAGAGTTCTGCACCAGAATGCTCTGACAGCTTCTGAAAAGCTGTAACATTTGCCATGGGAAGGATTTTTGCTATTAAGTCCGATGATTTTCAGAGACGTGGAAAAAAAAATGGCAAGAGACACCACACCAGTCAGGCTCTGGACTTGCAACAACCCTACATCAGTGCCCAGAAGGCACCATCCACTTTTAACATCTAGCAGCCTGCCAGGCTAGAGACACTGTGCCAGGCTTCCTCATCCTGAGACATGCTCCCTGCTCTGACTGCATGTGCATGTGGTATCTTCAGTGCTCAACAGAAAAGGTTCATCAAATCCCTCATTGACAGAACAGTGGCACCACTTGCAAAAACACAGCTGGGACAAGTGCCACTTTCCTCCCTTCAGCTCTTCCACAGAGAGATCCTCAGCTCTGAGATCAGACTGGCCTCCCTCTATTGCCTGGTGGGATATCGCTCTCACTCTCTGGGGCTCTCCAGCTGGTGACCAGGCAGGGCCCATGCCAAAAGACAGCCAGCACCAGAACTGCAAGGCATGAGCGATCGTGCCATCACTACGGAAGTGACACATCATGCTGTGCAGGCAAGCAACATGAGGGCTACCCAACACCAGCTATTCTGGGTGAGATGGAGGTGAGAGGTGGAGGTGAGGTGCTACCATACTTTGACACTGGCCAGCAGCTAAGGTGTAGGAACAGGAGAAGGTGCATCCACCAAATGCTCCTTCCTTTGGGAAGCTTCCCAAACCAAAATGGGTATCTTTATGATGAATGCATCTTCACGGCTTCCTCCTTCCACAGAAATTCTGGCTCCCTAAGCACACCACAGCAGTAGGCTGAATTCCACACCACAAAAGCTGCACCTCCTTTTTTTGTGCCTGGCAATTTAATTTGTTTTTCCCCAGTACGTAGAGTGAAACAACATACAACTGTTCGCTGGCACCCATTCTCAATATCACTCAGAATTTAAGAAGACCCAGTCTTATCATCCTCAATCAACTCTGTGGCAGGATAGAGGAGTCTTTGGAGTATTTCCCTGTTCAAAGGCACTGAGAGCTTTCACGAGAGCACCCTTTCCCAAGAAAGCAACACCTGTCCTTCACAAGATTAACAACCGTGGCTCCAGATACCAAATAATTCAATCTTAAAGAAAGTGTATACGTGTGCACATCCTTTCATGTGAAGAAACGGGAGCTAATCCAATGCAGCAGGTTTGTTGCGACAAGCCCTGAGGCAGCTCAGCCTGATAAGGCCGTCTCTCATGGAGAGAGGAAAAAATAGTTCTTTTTATCTGACAGGTGTATGGAGACATGGCACAATTCACCCATTGCAAGGCAAAGGCTGGGCAAGAGGAGCAACATGGGCTCACAAAAGATGCTGAAGCACCTCAGAGGACTACTCGGCTCCCAGCCACTGTCGTCCACCCTCGAGGGTTAGCAGTGAGGGGGCAGAAGGTGTCTGAGGAGACCAATGGCTTTTCAGTTGGTTGCACCAGTGACCACAAAAAAAAAAAAACACATTAGGAACTTTCAGGTTGTGCTGCTCATGACCCAACAGAAAACTGCCTGCTGGAGAGCAGATGGCAGGTCTGCACACCCCTCCCTCCCCCAGCCAGTGAGTGCTCCTGCACACCAAAGGAACTCACTCATTTGGAGTGAAAGACCTCTAGCAGTTGTGGGTCAGCCCCTGGGAAAAGAAAAGGTATTTCTGCCACAAACCAGCCATGTTTCATGCTAAACAGGCTGGTTAGTACAAATCCCCTGCAAATCCTCGGAGAGAGTAAGAGGAAAACTCCTGCTTATAATGGGATTATAACGCAATTATAATCTACCCTGGCCAAAACTGAGAAAGTTTACATTTTAAAAATGTCACCTCATTCTTTTTCTTTCCCCCATCTCACTGAGAAATACAGTCAGCACAGAAGGTCTCAGGCATTAAATACTTACTCAGCCTTTGCACTGAACTCAGAGCAACTAACATTTTATCATGGATTTTAACATGGATGCTTTAGTAAGAAAATGGTTGAGCTGAGGAATAAAATATCAGAGAAACCATCCACAACCCCTAACTTCTTATGAAATGTTTGCTCATTTATTCTGTCTTTGGCTCCAGTCTCAAAGGGGAGACAGCTTTCAGCATGAGAAGAGGTAAAAATTGCTCCACTCTGGACATGCTGCTGAGAGTCACTTCTGAAGCTTTCCTTGGCTCCTCCACCAGGAGATGGAGGAATCAGTGGCTCAAATCCAGTATGCCACAGAGCAGAATTTTCATTGGATTCTTCCTCAAACAGATGCCCCACACAGCTGAAAAAAAGGGGGGCAACAAATTGCCTTTCTATCATGCTTACCGGCCTGACTACAGGATCAGTTCATCTATTTGTTGTTCTGTTGTCTCCAAGCCTCATTTGCTCCCTGTTCTTTCAATTTTTCATCCCAAACTCCTGCTGGACAAGTAAGAGCCAAGGGAATAAATGATAAATGGACTCTGGAACTTTTAGTTTTCTTTCTCCAAGATCTTTAGGAGTTTAACTTCGCTACTACAAGTTAACAGAGGCACCAGGCAAGTCTTAAAAGACATTTTAAAGCTTGACCTCCTCAACTCAAGATTTGCAGATCTTTTTCTAATTAAGCTTATTAAATTTTTCTATTTCAAGATTGGCCATGTCTGTGTTATTACTATTCATAAAAGATTGACATTAATAATTATGGTGCATTGGTCTTGGCAAGTCCTTGTTATTCAGATCAACAAGCGATTAATGCATTCCATTTTCATCCTGCAAAGAGGAAAGCAAAGGCATTCATCTCCTCTGCACACATCAAAGTGAACCACAGAAGGCATCCACTGCTACATCTATAACTTGTAGAAAAAAACACCGCAGCCCCTTAAGTGCAAAAGGAAATACTCTAAGACTTCAATCTTTGGGCAAGAGTTTCACTAGGTCATATCATATTCACGTACCATGGAAATCACCTAGCGACTCAGCCTGACAGTGACCTCCACTTGTCAGCAAAGTTTATCGTCTCTCAGGAATGCCATTGTCAGGGAAAGTTTTCTTCTCAGCTCCATTTAACAGGGCTCAGCTCCCCTCTCCTCGCTCTCTTTTCTTGTCTCAGACTTAACCCTGTCCTGGGCAAACACGGGGTCCGTACCACGAGCTGGACCTCTCACAGGAGAAAACAGACAACCTTTGTGTGGGTGCAGAGCTGACCACCAGCTGAGTCCCCAAGAGGCATCCACAGCTGCAGCTCTCCCCTCTGTCACACCAAGCGCTGCTGGGTTCATCCACAGACAAGGCTTACTCCAAGCAGCAACGGCCACATAATAATCTCCTGCTCCCACAGGCAGGGCACTGGCATCAGTGTCCCATCAGACAATTATTAATTCTCTATTATTCATTTCCTTGCCCACGTTACCAAACTACTATACCAAAGCCATACAAGATTCTACTGTTACCTAGGAGTGCCTCTGAGGTGGAACTATTTGGGATCCCAGCCCTGGGGAAGACCTGTGAGATGGGCAGACGCTACAGGAACAGACATCAAGTCCTACTACAGCGCCAGGCCCCAGCTGAGATCCATACCACATGGCAACTTGGATTATCGCCTGACCAGCTAAGGCTTGGCCAGACACTATTCTAATTCAAGTATGCACAGAAGGGAGGAGAAAAAAAATAGCTTTGACTGACTTAAGAGGAGCATGACTGGTATTTTGTTAAAATAATTATATAATAATTCAATACATAACCAAACAAGACCTCAACACAAAGTTCTCTGGCACAAGTACCTATTTTCTTTTAAAAACATCAAATCAAGCATACTAGGAAAATAAAGATCTTAATAAACCCCTGGGATTTTAGGCATTTTATTTCCATGGTTCACTGCTTAGTAGAAAGCCATACTGCATAACCCCAGCGGGGATTTCCCAAGGCACCAGTAAATCTTGTTACTGAAAATAGACAGAACAGTTGGGGAAATTTAAAGCAAAGCTACCTTGTTAACGCTGTCACCTCCAAGCTACATCCAGCTGCAGAAAAGCCCTTTTCAGTAAGAGAATTTCCCAAAATGGAAATACTCACCCACACACAGGATGTTGAAACAAAACCCATGATTAACTGACTTATTAACCAGCTGGTCAGGCAAACTGTCAAATCCTACGTGTCCGGAAAGTGGGACAGTACGACAGCCTTCACCCTGAAATGCAATTAAATAGTTGTGTCATTTTCAAGCAAAATACACTTATCCACGTAAACCCTTAAGACCTCCCAAATAGAATCAACTTCACAGTCCCAGCAGAGATTTGCACGTATACTGTAAATTGTATAAGTGTGATTCCCTCTTCTCCAGAACAAATCCAGACGGCACAAATAGAACGTTTCATTTGCTGCACATTAGAAGGTAGCCCTGTCAGAAAAATATTAAACTGTGCAAAACATACCCAAACACAGCTGCTGAAATTAAGAGGTGGCAAAACATTTGTTTCTTGAGAAATTATGTAGACAGTCAAGTCTCACCTTATACTGAAAACCAAAAGAATGCCCTGTGCAAAGGAATGTGTTAATGATGCCTCCTCCTGTAAGATTATCACAATTCACTTAAAGGTAATTGTAACTCACATGTAATTCACCTTCAAAGCTGCAATTACAGAAACTAGCTAGAAACAGTTAGGAAAACTGTACCTACATCTAGTAATGGAACAACCCAAACACACTGCCTCTGCAAAGCTCAAGCACTGTAGCACAGAAACAGCAGTGAATAGTCTTTAAGCTATCAAACACAGCAGTATCTTCCACATTGCTGCAAAGATGGAAATCTCAGGCTGCCAACAGGAGCGTGTTCAAATCTATAACAAGGCACCAGAAAATCAGGGATCACTGAAAGAAGGTGTTTGCATGGGCAGGTGGCCAGACCATGCAAGGTAGCAGGTCTTCTCCAACTCTGACTGTTGCTCTCCGAGCTTTGGAGCCTATCTTTCAAAGCTAGGACCCAAACAGGAAAAGAAAAAAAAAAAAAAGAAAAAAAGAAAAAAAGAAAAAAAAAAAAAAAAAAAAAAAAAAGGTTGAGAAAAACTACTGTCCACTACTGTCCAGAACTGAGCTGCTTGTAAGCATGCAGCCCTGGGCCCTGGCAGGGAGCCTGTGGGTTTGGGAGCAGAGGTACCCACAGCTGCCTGCTAGGGAATGTGGACTGCTCCTGCCCAGCCACCCAAACAGCTTCACGAAGAAGTTGCTCTCTCCTGTGACCAGCACCACTAACTGTGTCTCCCTGGCCAGGCCATTCCCTTTCTGCCCCAGGAAGCACCAGGCTGAGCTCCAGCTCCAGCTCACTCCATGCTCCAAAGCCAGCACAGCCACTTGTTTCTGTAGGGGGCCCAGAAATTTTCACCTGGCCATTGCACAAAGGCCAATGTAGGCCAAGGCACTCCGGGTCCCAAACCCACACAGAAGACAGCAATAAACTGCACACAGAGGCTCAACCTCAGAAATGGCATCATGTAAATGGAGAATAAGTGCTAACCCAGCGTATTTGTGGGTACTGCAAAGTTCCCGTCCTGCAGGCCTCCAGAAAGGTATTTCCCTCTCCAGAGCAAACGTTTTTCTTAACAATGTATTTTTGTGTCAAATACAGAAAATTCCCCTCTGGGCTTTCAGAGACATCATCAATTTGCAAGAAATACTACAGACAAAAAGCAATAATAATATTATAATACATAATAATCATTAATCAGGATGTATTTTTACATTTCTCTCAGAACAATGTTTCCACATTATCTATAAAACCTGTTTATAGGGACAGGTTTTCCCTCTTCTGTTAATGGCACGGGTATTTAGGTTAGGAAAACATGCCGGAGGACTGCATTTGCTACAGTAGCCTCTCAGAGTACAATTACTTGCCTTGTTACTGTTTTGCTGGTGTGGGTTTTTTTGCCAGATACAAGGCTCCAAATACACTTCAGCCATTAACCATATTTACCACCCTGTGATGTGTAAATATGTTTCCCCTTAGCCATATTTTGTGTATTAGTCTGACTCTTCCTGCCAAGATGTTCACCAAATATGGTGCTTTATTAATTCCTGAGCACCTTGCCTCCAAACAACATGTTCATCAGGAAGGCACTTGAGCTCCCCAGCAGATTCTGATTTTGCCCTGTGTGGATACAGCTCCAAGGCCCAATAATTCACAAAGAGCTAAAGCAGAAGAAAGGGAGACCATCAGGCATGCAGATTTTCTGATGACACACCTAAGGCCTCCTGAAGTGCTTTCACCAAAACAAAAGCCCAGCACTGGGCAACCTCATGGCAGAGTTTGATCTGCAGCAAGAGCACCACAGCCCTGATGAAGAACAGATGGGTGGACAGAGTCCACAAAGGCACAAGAGAGAACCACAAGCAGACTGCGCCTTGGGAAGGAGAAATATCAAGTGTATTTTTAATACACAGCCTTAAAACTGCACCATTGGAAGACTGTTTGAACACTACTCTCCCCAGGAAGCGTGGGCAGGAGTGTAGGCTCTCATTAAGAACAAATCTTCTCCTCATCCCTAAATATAAGTGTGATCCAGATGGAACAAAATAAACGGTAGAAGTTAAGCCACTCTCAGCTGAGAGGAGGCACAGAATTCAGCCTGCAAGTAATTTCCTGTAGCCTCTTTTTCTAGTCACCTGTGGTTTTATAACACAGTTAAACCACACTTCACATCTGCTACAGGCCAGGAAATAAGTACTGCAAAATCTGATTCCAGTCACAGCAGCTGAGCCTTCACGTTAAGGCATATTGTGCTAAAAATCCAAGGCCTGCTTGGCCAAGGCATCAAGATGTAGTGAAAAAAAGAAAAATAAGAAATAATGTTTTAAGGTTAGAAAGTTGTCAGCAATTGCCAAACCTGTGGAGAGAACAGAAACATTTTCTATCTGATCCACCAAGAAAGAGTGCAAGTCACCAGTCTTCATGCACCGAGAGGTGTCTGTATCCAGAACGCTGCTATATATAAACAGCATCATCAAAAACAACATATGAACACAGCAATTAGTCATCCTGCCTGTACATTAAATGTAGATTTGGATTACCTTGTTCAAAACTGAAGGAGAATGTGATAAGCTTATAAGCTTTTCATGGAAAAGAGTGTTCAAGAGCTATCTTCCGTTATGTATCTTCAAAAACAATCTTTCAGGTCAAATTTAAAACGTATGAAGAGGTACCAACAAGGTCAGCAGTGTTTAACTATTGTCTCTGTGAGGGCTTTTTCCATGAGCATCATTGAGAGTGGATGGATGAAAGTCCTTCCATCCTCTCTATTTCAAATTTAGCATCTTCTTGGAACAATGACAGGATCTCTGGGAAGCCAGTGTGAACGCTGGCACCACACCAAGATACCAGATGCTTTTTTTTCCCCCCATGTACACAGAGTGACCCCCCCCAGGATACAATGGGCTGTTGTTCCTTGGGAGGAAGCAAAGTGTGTTTGCCACAAACAAGATGAACAAAAAGAGCAACATGCTCTCTTGCTGCATTACCAGGCAGAGCCATTGCAGAGTGAATGTGAGGGGTAACCATTTGGGGAGGTTATTTTACTTTTTCCCTGTCTTTGGAGGATTTATACACCTTTTGTTAGGGCTCCATGTCACAACTGCTGCTGCCTACTCCAATTCTTACAGAGAACTATCAGGAATATATGAAACATACAAAGATGTTATAATATTAAAATATTAAGTTTATTATGTTATAATACTAAAATTATGTTATAATATTAAAATATTAAGTTTCAACGAAGTGGGTACGATTTAGACTGCAGGTGTTTGAATCACTCTAGGGTCCCTGGGATGAAAAAAACTATTAGAAGAAAATCTTGCTGAATGTGTCTCTCTGCCTTGATCTGCTTTACACAACAAGTTGGTATAATGCTGTCAGCTCCCAATGTTCTCAGAGCCCCAAGAGGCTGTTACCACTTTGTGGAGATAAAGCAGAGCATCCTCCCCTAGACACGCAATGGTGCTGCTCATCACAAATGTCAACACTCCATATTCAGGACAATTTCTGGTGGCCTGGACTAAAGCAGCAATGAAAAAAGACACCACAGCAAAGGAAAAGCCTCCACTTGATGATATTAAGGCAGAGCATAGCATATAAAAAATGCTACAGCTCTGAACCCAAGGGACACAATGTGTAAACGAGTCCTACAGAACCAAGAAATGTTCCCAAAGACTGCAGTACAATACTTGTTCTGTACCTTCAAAAGAGTGTTTCTTTCTGTTTAAGACACTGACAGTTGACACTTAATACTTCAGACACAATTTCCCACCTCTCCCCAGATGAGAATCACTTTGGATGCCAAGGCCTGGAGACTCCCTTGAGAGGATTTCCAAACGGTCACAACACAACAGTACCATCCTCAATGAAAACAAACCAAGCAATGCTGTCTGAGCTCCACCACCACTGCCAGTGCTCACAGCGGCCACTGCCCTTGCCCCCCTGCCACTCCGTAAAGCTGAGACCTGAGAGGTTAACCCCTATACCCGACACAACTCTTGCACAAGAAGTAAACATCAAATCACAAAGCAAGGCATAACCTGAATTCAGGTTTCCATACTACAGTTTTTCACATCATCTTTAAGTCAGACCAACATCAGATTCCTTCTCAGGACCACGGCATTATAGCATCCAGTTCCCCATACTGCATTTGGTTCTGATTAAACAGCAAATTAGAGCAACACTTGTACCAATTACTTCTCACTTGTACAAGTGTGTAATTCTCTGCAATGAGAGATTTATCCAGCAGACAGTATAAACATCCTCCATAAGATAAATGCAAAGTAGCAATGCAAAATGTAGATAAAGATTCTGTATTTCTTTTCCTTGCTTGGCTGATAACAAATTGTCAGGAGGCATATACAAGAAAGAACAAACAAACAAACAAAAACAAAAAAACACAAAACACAAAACACAAAAAAAAACCCCAACAAACAAACAGACAGACAAACAAACAAACAAACAAACAAAAAAAACAAAACAGAAAAGTGGGAGAGAAATACCTGATACTTCTGAATCAGCCACCACAGAAAGCAAGCAACATCTCACCAACACTCCTGACTACTGACCACCCATTTCAGGCACATTGCATCATTCAGCTATTCAACATTCACCAACGGTCAAGTGCTTCCGAAATCTCAAATTCTGACAGCTCTTAAGATTACATTTCTTTATGCCCCTGCCAAAGGGCTCCAGAAACACCACGCTGCTTGGATACATTCCCAGGAGAAGTGTCCTCTAGCAATTAAAAACCACACATCTGTATCAGCAATCCTAATGATTTTTCTGACCTGTCCTACAGAGATTTTAAGTTAGGCAATGCCCAGAAAGCCTTTCCTCTGCACCCATCATCCACCCACAGGGAAAACGATGGACACACCTCCTGTGTCTCAGCATTTAAATCCTGTGTGCTCCACGCTGGCAGAAGACTGGAGAGGGATGGCCCTGCCAGTCTGGGGAAGGGCAGTTTTCACCAACTATCTCCAAAATAAATGTGGGGTTAGATCAGGGTTTCCTGGGACAGAGGCAAGGGACCTCAACTCCCCAACCTACCCAGCCCCAGATCTTGCACGTGTTTAACCCCATCAGCACACACAGAGACGTGCCCTGCATCACCAGGCCATCTAGGCTGACTGTTCCACGAAGCACGGCCACGGCTGGATGCCCAAGACCTGGGCTGACAAGTCATCTGTGCACAAAGACATTTTCAATTTGCACACTGATTTCATGTCTGTCTCACAGCTAGTTTTCCCTTTTGCCTCTGAAGAAAGCCTGTGCTCTATCATAACTCATTCCAGGCCACTAGCAGATGTCTGAAACTCCTGTACTTTATCTTAGGAAAGCCTAACAATTTCTTTAAAAGACAGGGCAGCAAGTGAGTCACTTTACATACCTTGGCAGTCACACACAAGGCAATGGGTATGTCCAGGAGGAAATAACATCACAAACTGGCATGGAATGGCTACATTTACCCGTTCAGCAAGACTAGGTTTCCATGCTAAAACCTACTGCTTTGAAGACAAAACAGCAAGTGTTCATCTCAAGTATTACTTCCGTACTAACCCATGGACATGAAAGTTGGAAGCCCATCAGATCACAGACAAAATGCTTCCATATGCAAACGTGTTACAGATGCCTCCTTAGCATTTCTCTAACAAACGCAGAGGTAGCTCAACTCCCTCTGCTCCTCTTCTGGATAATTCTCTGCAGGCACACAGAGTGCTTTGCGCCACGCTAGGAAGGCAGACGAGCATCAGTGTGCCTCAGCCAGGGATGCCACCACAGGGGGGACCCTGGGGGACAAAGCTCAGCAGGGATGTGGTACCGATGTGGTCCAGATGTGATGCCGATGTTGGGTGCAGGCTCCCACGGCTCCTTCACGGCAGAGTGCCGGACTGATGACCTTCCCCACATCATGCACTAAGGGGCAGGGGATGCTGGTGTCGCTGGGAGGAGAAGAGCATCCCTGCAGAGACAGCGATGCCAAAAAGCGCTTCTCCCATTACTTGGCCCGGTGAAGGGCCCCCAGCCCCGGGTAAGGATGCAGGATGAGGCCTCCCCAGCACGGCAGTCCCGCCAGTCCCGGGTTACGCTGCCGGTCCCTGGGAGG
>VZRU01019263.1:32168-42887 GCA_013398155.1 Pedionomus torquatus
GGTGCAGCCCCGGCTGCGGGCGGGGCCCGGGCCGGCGGGCTCCCGGCGCTGCCGTGCTCGGTGCCCGCTCCGGAGCTCATCAGCCGCTTAGCCCCTTGCTGATGGAAATGAAACGTCTGTGTCCTTTGCTTGCTTTCCCTGAGGTCTGTGGGGAGGGTTTGCGCTCACCCCACTGATGGCAGCCCCTTCCCCAGCCCCTGGCCCAGCAGGCAGCGGCTGGATAAACCCATCTTGAGGATGCAGCTGGTGCCACTTGGGTTTCCCTTCACTGGATGCTGGCACGAGCATCAAAGAAAGGCTGAGAGAAGGGAAACTCAAAGCAGATAACTTTCCCAGCCGCTAGGACCCCCAGCTAGAGCCCCCGAGGCTGGCAACCCAGTTTTAGCCCAATTGGAGCTTAAACAGTGCAACCAGTCCCTAATGCAGGCATGGCCAGGGTGGCTCTAAGTGGGTGCTTTGCCTTACACTGTTGGTGCCCTCGTTCCTCATTTCCCTCTGTGTTTTCCCCAGCTGCCACCCAACAGGGTTTTTAAACCATTCCCCGGGATCCTGTGGCTCTGAGGGTCAACTCTTCTGCCTCTCTGAGCCCACAGAAGCCACCAACTGCTGGTGACAAAACCAGGCAGTGCCCAAAAGTGAGCAAGGGGATAATTATGTTTTCACCACCAGTTGTTTGGGCTTTATGGGATGACACCAGATCCCCAGGCATCCCAGAAAAACTGGTCCAAGAGGTTGGAGAAAGGCAAAGCTCCCTCGAGGGCTGACGACCAGCCCAGGGCAGGGCTAAAGCTTAGGAAAGGAGAAGGAAAAGGGCTGAAAGGGCTGGTGTGGCTTTTAGCTGCCTGAGCAGCTGCAAAACCACCTGGTGACAGTTCAGCCATGATATGGGTGTCTGAGGAGTCATGGATAAGAAAGGCCTTGGGAGAAACAGGACTGGGGGCTTATGGGGCAGAGGAGTTTCTCCTGGTTCCTAACAAAACTGGGGTACAAACTGCTGGTGGCTGTAGCTGCCAAAAGTGCTGGAGGTGAGGTCTAGCTGGGAAGTGAAACACAGAAAGAGAGGAAGCCCAAAATGCTGCTGGGCTGCAACACTGGGTGGCAAAGGGACACAAACCACCACCCTGGGCTGGGTCTCCCTGACCGGAGAGGCTGGCTGGCCACTGGGAAACCGCCCCTTGGGGCAGTAGCAACCTTCCTGAGAATAGAACCAAGGAGAAACATTACAACAATGGGAGGCAATTTGAGGGGGAGATATATAAGGCAGGTGTCTCAGTAAGGCACCTGGGGCTTTGGGGTGCCGCTGGGACCAGCAGCAGTGCCCCTGGGACCAGTGTTACAGATTTACACATGTAGCAGGGTCCGCCCCTGTGATCCTGCTGAGAATGCCAAATCTGAGTGAATGTTTCCAATTAGTCTTTCATTAGTTCTTTGAAATTCATTGCTGGGTGCCTCGGGACAGTGGTCCCTACCCCGATTTATGCCTCTCAATTACACCCGTTGCACACATCACCCCATCCCCAAGTACAACCACCTAATTCTGGTCAGTGTTCTCTTGGTTTCTTACTGGTTTTCACTGTGGCTGGGCTGGCCGCCTTCTGAAGTTACTTCATTCCCTTGGAATTGCCTCCTTGGTCCTCATCTTCTTCTTCCCGTGGAATTCAGCGAGTTCTTTGTTAGCAGTTTTATTGAAAGTTTACGCTTGGTCAGCTCTCACAGCCTAAGGCTGCAGCTACTTCATCTGCTCACGCTAGGCCACTAATGCTAAACGAGACTATTCAGAGAGAAGAGTACAGTTAATCCAATTTTTTCTATAACACCAGCATGGGGCTGCCCAGCCCCCCCCGTCCGTCCGTCCACCCCGGTGGCCCCGCACGCCCGCTCTCCCTTTGTGACACCACAGGCCAGCAGGGCCCGGGGCGGGGGGGGACGCAGCCGGTGGCCACTGCCGTGTCTGACGACGGCAGCAGCCACAACGTGACCAAAGGTCGCCTGCACCGCCCCGGCAGTGCCGCGGATCCGCCGCTGTGCCCGGCGTGCCCTCCTCCTGTGCAGAGTTGGTTCCTCTTTCACCTAACGCCAGGGCAGGAAGCGTGGGGTGAGAGCTGGGGAGCGTGGGCTGCGGCCATCCGGGGACCAGGCGGCCAGCCAGCCCCACAGGAGGCACCACCATGGCCCGCCAGGAGCCGGAGTGGGAGCCGGGCTCAGCGGAGCAGGGGGGAGCTGGCATCGCCCAGACGTTCACCTTCCTGGAAGCCTCCCAGCCCCAAGCAAGAAGCCTAGCCCGCAGGTCTCATCTCTGGCCAGCCGCTACGGAGAGCAAGGAGCGTTTCCACCCACTGCAGAAGATGGATACTACCAGAAGCCTCAGCCGGGGCAGCCAGGGCCTGGGGAGCTGGGGTAAGACTACGGGCAGGCTGTCTGTCGGCTTTGGCAGTACCCGAAGGAAGGAGCTGAAGGAAATCCTCCTGCAGAGCAACAGCCCCGGCAGCACCAAGCGCTTTTCCACCATTCAGAAGACATCTAACAGCAGTGTCCTTGCAGGGCTGCAACAAGAGCAGAAGCCTGAGCAGAGCTCTGAGGTGCTGTCCCTTGCCCTTGATCCCCTGGAGCACGAGTGGGTGCTGACAGTGGCCCAGGGTGATGCAGACAACATTGTCAGGCTGCTGGACCTGGATCCCAGCCTGCTGTCCAGGAAAGACTTTGTGACTGGCTTCACCGCTCTCCACTGGCTTGCCAAGCATGGCCACCACGAGCGCTTCATCCAGGTCATCTCCCATGCCCAGAAGAAGGGCTATCCTGTCAATGTGAACATCCCCACAGCCAGTGGCGGGCTCACCCCCTTGCACCTGGCTGCCCTGCACGGACACGAGCTGCTCATCAAAGTGCTGGTGGGAGCCTATGGTGCAGACACCAGCTGCAGGGACCACAACGGGCGCAAGGCTTGGCAGTACCTGAGGGCAGACACCTCCAGGGAGCTGAAGGAGCTGACGGGGGCCTTGGAGGAGGACTTGGTGCAGCTGTGCTCTCACAACACCAACAACAACTGTAAGTCATCCAGAGAGGCCAGGGCAGGGTGGGACTGTGTGGACTCTGGGGCTGAGAGGAAAGCTCAGCGTTCCTGGAGCCTGTCGACCCTCCGAGGCTTTGTCAGACAGGCATTCAATTTCTTCCAAGAGCGCTGAANGGAAAGCTCAGCGTTCCTGGAGCCTGTCGACCCTCCGAGGCTTTGTCAGACAGGCATTCAATTTCTTCCAAGAGCGCTGAAGCTCCCTTAGCCCATACACCTGCAAACGTGTACTGAATAGCAGCTGGACAAGCCTGAAGGGAGCTGGGAACTTGGCAAGGGCCGGCACTTAAAATCCCAGCCAAGTGGGGATTAACCCCCTGCACGGGGAGACCATGACCAACCTGGGTCTCACTTGATCTTTTGGGACTGTGTTGGTGTGAGTGTGTGGGCAACCATGGCCATCTGGAACACCACCTGAGGACAGCCCTTCCAAAACCCCATCCAACCCCGGAGGAGTTTTTGCCCCTTCCCCTTGTTGATGGGGTCTCCTTGCCTCAGCCCAGCAGAGTCCCATGGTGGGTACTCAAGCTGTGAGGAGCTGCTTCTCCGACACCTTATGTGCCCATGGGGGAATGCAGACCCACCAGAGGTGGTGTCCTATGCTGCGGTCCAGTGGTGGACATTTGGGCTGCCTGTCCTGGGCTATCGGCGTATGACTGCAGGTGGTTAAGCAGCAACCTGGTGACTTGGTTCTCCCACCTGTAAAACAAGGATGTTGGCACTGCCCCAGCTCCCAGCAAGGCTCTGAGATTGGACTGATCATGACATCTCAGGTGCCTGGACAGAGACGCTGGGAGAATATAAATAAATATTTCACAACCATGCTCCTGAGATGCCAGTGGCCTGGCAATGACTGATGATGGAGAAGCCACTATGGCTTCAGGAACGACACCCCCAACAATTTTTCATGTACTCTTCTCTGCTGGTAAGAAGAATGGGTACAGACAAGTAGACTGTGCCACCGAACTGCAAATGCTCTCCAGCCCCCTGTGAGACCCCAGGGTCTCTGCCACATGTGTGCCTCTTCTGGGGTGCTGTTTGTTTATGACAGATAAAGTTGGTTCTCAGGAAAGCAAGAGCTGGAATGCCTGGTTTGCCACAGGAGGCCAGGCCCAGAGAAGTCTTTCAAAGTGCAAGGCAAGTCCCCTTGGCAGCCCTTCCCTAGTGATCCCTGTCCAGGGGAGCCAGAGAGACTGAGCCCTGTTGGGAAAGGAGCAGGCAAGAGGAACACTGGGCAGCATGCAGTGGCTCCTGCAGGGGCTGGACTCCCCCTGCAGTGCTGGAAAGGTGATTCATTGCTCATATCCATGGAAGAGGTATGAAAGCTGTGAGATTATTTTTGTTGCTACTGAGGTCATGCTGAAAAATGAAACTCTTGAGAAACCTCCCTACAGCAGCGTAATCCCATGTGCATATACTGGTAACTGACTTAAAAGGGCATCTGCTCACCTGCTTGCATTTTGTTCACCAAATATAACTCTGCCCAGCTGATTTCAACTTGCTTTTCACCTTCTCAAAGGCCAGGGCTGCTTCAGAATATCTTCAGAAAAACAGAGGCCCCTTCCTCTTTTTCATCATCATGAGACCATTTCTGCCCCCTTAGTAGCAGTTCCTTTGGAGAAGTGACTCAGACTCAGGGAGTTTCTCTTCCCCATCGCAGAGCAGCAACCCTTGCGGAGAGACCTCATGTCAGAGGGGAGTTGTGGTTCCTTTCTGGGCATCTACAGAGGTGACCAAGGGACTTGAGATGATCTCTGGCCCAGCTGCGCAGGTGAATTTGCACCTTGATGCAGAAAGATAACTTCCTCGGTGCACCATGAGCCTTAGAGTTTCACAGACCTGGAGAAAACCCCATTTATATTCAGACTGTGCTCTGAAATGCTTCTCAGACACAGGAGTAACCACGTCTGCCATGGACAATACATGGAAGAACAGCCTTTGGATGTGATCCAGTGCCTGGCCAGTACCCCATCTGAGTGACTGGGTGGACAGATAGATGTGTCTGAACGTCTTTTTAACGACTGAGGTCAGCAGCGGAGATACACAAAACACACTGGGAATGGATTTAATGCCTGATCTACACTGGTTTTGTAATGCTTTAACTGTAATAAATTAAATACTATGGCAACGTAGCTCCTTTGAGAACTTCTTTGGCCACATCCAGGCCACAGGACAGCTGGCTGCCTTCTAACAAGCCTGGTCACACCAGCACAAACTCCATGAAAAGCACTGATGTCAAAAAAACCCTCCGCTTGGCAATCTTTAGTTCTGGCCACCGAAGTGTTAATGATGACAGGTGGGTGCATGTCAGATGAAATACTTTTTGACCTATTAGTCCTCTGTCACCCTTTGGCAGCAGGGTGCTGTTAGGAAAAGGGGGCGGGACGGCTCTTACATCCTCCTCTGAGTAAGAGACAGAGTAAACACTGGAGTTGGTGAGAATGCCATTGAAGGAGCTCTTGCCTTGGCATTTGTACCTTAGTCATGCTCCACCAGGAAACCCGGACTTCAATGTTACATTTGAAAGTAAAATTTAATTGGCAAATGCTACACTTAAATATGACTAAATGATTTTCAGTACTTGCCTTCCCTTGACAGCAAACCAAAACCCCCTAAAGGCAGCTTTCCCCCTCACCACTTGGTTGTGGGTTTGAAGCTGTATTCTGCTCTGAGGCAAATTAGGCAGGCCTTTCAGAGGAAGCCAGACCAGAGCCCCGCTTCTCTGGGTGCTCTTACAACATATCCATCAACACCAACCCCTGCCTTGCAAGGGTTCTTCTCCACAGAGCAAAATAAGGATCTTCCTCACATCTCAGGACCGTTTCTGCTGCTGTACGTTGTGTTTGCCCCGGACACCACGCCGCTGCCAGTGACCCACCCCTCTCTCTCTCAGGGGTTTACTTTCATACCTGCAGAGGGGCAGTCGCTTTGGAAATACGGGTGTGTCTAAAAATGTTCCTCAAGTACACAATCAGCTCTGGCTTCGCTTCTCACTCAGAAAACAAAACTGTATTCACTAAAATGAATGGACTAGAATATCCAAATTATTTAGACTTTTTCTTTAACCGATGTGTTGATGTCTTGGTTACTGTGTGTTGGGCCAGTTCTGCAGAGATCCTGGATCCACACTCCACAACCCTCACGGGGAAGGAGAGGGCAAAGAGACCTACCACAGGAGTAACAGAAACTACTCAAACTCAGAGGTATTTGTGTTGGTTAAGGTTCTGCAGAGGACCGATTTTAACTAAATTTTAATTTGTACTGTATTTACTCCATGTTATCCCTTAATGTCCAATTTGAAATGCAGATTCAGTCAAATATGAAAAAATTGCACGAGAGGTTATTTTAAAAAGCAGCTCCTTTGTAGAAGGTGTTTCCATCTAGTAAAAAAAAGCACAGTAACAACTGTAATATGGAGACCGTCTAACAAAAAGTAATGAATAGTTCAATCTATTGCTCAGGAAAGCTTTCCCGCAACGACATGGTCCAAACCGTCTCTCTCCATTCTCAGGTCCCTAAAATTCCTTTTTTCCTCCTCAGTCCTGCCAGCAGTGGTGATGGGCAGAGGCAGGGGTTGGTTCGCAGGGCTCCAAGGCTGATCTTCACTTCTCATCATCGCCGTTATTCCCTAAATACTGGCTTCAAAGAATAGAGCACAGAAGATACTTAAAAAACATCGGGGTCAAAGTGTTTGCGGCACATGGGGCTTTGTTGAAACATCTCTGGCAATGCTGTTTGCTGCCTTCCTGTTGCAGTGACTTACTGCTTCCCCCAGATAACAAACTACTACTGCTTCCCCCAGAGGACAGGAAAAGATGCCCGAAGATACCTCTGAAGTGTCCTAAGTTGGTAAAAATCCCAGCCTTCCTCTCTGCTCACAGAAGCCTCCAGCATACCTCTGGAGGGAGAGACTGGCACAAGCTCCAAGAGGCGTGTATTTTTCACACATTTACGTGTGCTTGTCATATGCTGCTGCCCAGCATTTGCTACCAACTGTAACATGAAGGAGATAAATCTGTTTACCTTCAACATGAAAAGCGGCAACTCAGAAGGTGTGGCAGCCTGGAGCTTCCTCAGGAAGCTGCCACCCACGAACTGAACCACCATGGCAGGCCGAACCCAAACAATGGCACCTTCACAGTCTCAGGATGGGCTTTGCCGCAGCCACATCCGCGAACAGGCTGGCACCTTCAGTCATTTCCCCCTGACCAGAGCGCCTGTCCCAGTTTTGCACTGGGGAAGGGAAAGGAGCAGCAGCCACACGGGACTTCATGCTGAGCCACAGCCTCCTCCTCCACATCCCTGTGGTAAATAGGTGATGTTTCACAGGCCCCAGCGGAGGATGCCAGCATCAGGGAGCTGGAGTGTGTGCTATGAGCAGTTTAATTCCTTCTTTCTTCCCTTTTTGAAATAGCTGCCAACTTTTCCTTTGAGCAACATCTTGCATTACTACCTTTCTGCTGAGAATGTCTTAAATTGGGCTGCACCTGTGGCTGGCATCAAGCCCAACTTGATCAAGCCAACACAGATCTCCAGACAGAACCTAGAGATTATCGCCTATTCTAGGGAACACGCAGATATTCCATACTACTGTACGAGTATTGCATTTTGTAGGAGGTAAGTCTATCCACTGCCCTTGCTGTATTTTTCCCTTTCCTCCTCCTTTTCTACCTCCCAAGTGAAACTTTCATCTGACTATTCCGCTGTCCCCACTCCCCAGCCAAGATCCAAGGGCTCCCTGCCTCACATCCTACCCGGCAGCAGCATCATCAACAAATTTTGACACTGCTGCTTACTTTTCTTAGTAACATTTCATAATCTACCAAAAATGTAATGCAGACTTGTCCCTGGGGTTTGGTAGTAAGAGGCTAGCTCTTTATAAGGGAATGTTGCAAAAGGATGAGGGGCAATGGTTTTAAGATTAAAGAGGGGAGACTTAGATACTAGAAAGAAATTATTTCCTGTGATGGTGGTGAGGCACTGGAACAGGTTGCCCAGAGAAGCTGTGGATGCCCCATCCCTGTAAATGTTCAAGGTCAGGCTAGATAGGGCTTTGAGCAACCTGCTCTATTGGGAGGTGTCCCTGCCCATGGCAAAGGGGTTGGAACTTTGGTATCTTTAAGGTCCCTTCCACCTCTAACCATTCTGTGATTCTCTGACAATCCACAGTCACTGTAGCCATAGGGGTCTACAGATCATTAAGTGAAGTGTGCCTTTTTCAAACCTACCTCTAAGACTTTTTTTTCCCTAAACTATTTCTGTTTGTCCAATAAAGGATTTTCTTCAAATTAACTCCTCTGAAATCACTTCTGATTCTTACTCCTTTTCTTCAAACAATTGGTACTCTTGTGCTTTCACAGGTTTACAGCAAGTCAAATGGAAGACAACAGCCTATTCTGTCTGAAAAGGGCTGACAAGGTTTCTCACACCAAGTGAGATTATATTCCCAGTAATGTTAATTTTTTACTCTCTACTGCTATCCCACCATATATATATGAAATAATTTCAACCAAGTCATTCAGGTCCATATTTATTAGTAAGCCTGTACACTGTCAATACTCATGATGGTGCCCAAAAGAAAGAACACTAATAGAACACAGTCTTCATGTTTCAGATGCAAATTAGTTCAAGATTTTCCCAGTTAACGTCAATAACCCAGACTATCTTATAAAAAAAAACAAACCAACAACAAAATGCAACCAAAATGTTGGGGATTGCAATCCAGCGCTACAGAAGTAATCACTTGGGGGTCACCGAACAACATATGGGGGTGTATCAATCTGACGCAGAAAGACAAGTGTTTAATTAGAGTTCCCAGAGACAGTCTCTCTTTACAAGCCCAGTTTGGTCCTTCTCCAGTGTCTCCTTTTGGAGTTGTACCTAAAACAGAAGTAGTGTAAATTAGCAAAGTGCACACACGCATTTGAAGATCCAGGTGGAGTGAAACCACCTTGAATTAGCTCAACCACAAAGGACTGAAATCTTTCTTATGTGCTATAGCGGCAACCTGCCAACAATAATTAGCTGTGTAATTATTTTTTCCAACTTCCTTCATTCACTAACGAACTTGCACATTATTGCAACAGAATCTAAACCTCAAAGAGATAAAGATGCCTGCAGAGATGCATCAGCACCGGCGTGCTAATATCCTACCTCCTCTTTTGAAGACACCACCTGTGATCTTACATTGACTGCCCAATGACAATGAAAACTACCTCTTGAGCATAGTTCAGGGTCTAAGCTAAAGAGTATAATTTTTGTTCAAAATATGAAAGCAGAGCAGCGTCTGGAAAAGGCCCTCTTCCAGGAAAGTATATTGATCTCTGAGTACATACTTGTACATGTTAAATAGAAATGGTTTCAGCACCACGTAGATGAAACCGACAACAGCATTAACAGAGTTACTCTCAGCAGGAAAATGGCAGTACTCCCACAGAATGAAGCACTGTAATTGCAGCCTGCTTTAGCACAGTTTGGATAAAACTCAGGACCGAGGTACTGAAGTACCACAAGACAAAAATTCCTTATTTTGTATTCCAAAGTACTGCAATTTAGCTAAAATGGAACCCTCTTGTAAGTTGGTATCTGGAATACGCAAGTTCAGTCTGGGGCACACCCCACTGATTTTTTCTTTGAAGACTGAAGTCAGGAGAAGTAACAGGAATAGAGCCTGGGAGCTGTGCTGTTTCTCTGCCTGAGCCAGCCACTGCCACTATCCCCCTCCTCATTTTTTTAGGACAAAAAACAATTCGGGAGAAAAAGTCCTGTCCCTTAAATAGTCTAGAGTCCGGAGCATATGTGATTAAAAAACTAACTGTACAGTGTGAGAGAGCAAACTATGCTGGTTGAAGGTTTTAAAAGAGAAGCCTCAGATACATATTGCTTTCTGTATACCTCACGTTTACCTACAGTATTAAGTATCATGCTTGAAAACAAACACTATAGGAAAACAAAAAGGAACGGCTGCAAATTAATTCTGCACTCGCACAGCAAGGATCTTATTCTATCGTTTTATCTCCCATACACCCAACAAGCCCTTTGCGCTCTTACGCATCACCTTCTGTATCTCAGAAGGCCCATGCTGTTCCTTGGAAATGCAGGAACGCAGAGGGGCAGGTAGGAGCGAGGGGAAAGGCGTTGGGAAGGAGAAACGTCCGATAACACCAGAACACAAATTCTGCAATGAATTATCCTCACGTACAGTTAACGCTTTCGCTTCGCGTGGGACTAGAGTATTCGCCGCCACAAAACCGCCATTTTCTTACGTGATTTTACACCCGTGGCTCCTGACTGCAGTGCCTGCCGGGCTCAGGCCGCAGCTCCCTCCCCAGGCAGCCGCTGGTCTCACCTGATCTTATTGCCCGTCTTCATGCGGATCCGCTGCGGGATGGGCCGGTTCTGCTTCTGCTTCTTAGCGAGGAAGCGTTTAATCTTGAACGTCTTATGGGACGACTGAAAGAGAGAGCAGCCGTTAGTGCCGCGGAGCGGGCCGGGCTGGGCCCACCCGCACGGCAGGAGCTCAGCGCAGCGCGACACCGGCACCGGCACCGCCCCCGCGGGGAGGCGGCCGCTGGGCCGCAAGGCCTCAGCGAGCCAGGAAACGGCAACGCCGCGCCCGGAGCCCTCCCGCCTCGCACGGCCGGCCCGCCGAG
>VZRU01019266.1:292-10963 GCA_013398155.1 Pedionomus torquatus
ACACACAAAAAAAAAAAAACAAAAAAACAAACAAACCCACCCACCCCCAACCAACAACAAAAAAAAGCCCAAACACCCCCAAACCACCCGAACTTTAAATTCTTCTGCAAATCGGGTGCTTAAACTTGCAGCTTAAACTTTGCTTTTCACTTGGGTGAAATGTGGATGGGTGAAATGTGGATGGGTGGACGCCACGATCAACGCTTATTTTTTTTAGGAAATAGGGTACCTCTTAGGCTTTTAATACCAACACTCAACAGCAAAAAAAGCCCTGGGTTCTTTGCACGAGCAGTGTTGGCCATGGAAGGGCTGCCAGCATTGCCATCAGCACCTTTGTGGAACTCCGGCTACGGCTCGTATCCTTTTTCTCCCTTGAACCATTTAACGGATGTGTCCCAAGGTATTTGGGAAAATAATGGATGTTCTGGTTAAGTGTGGTCATTCCTGCCCTTGAGCACCAAGGCTTCGCCATCTTGAGAGATGGGAGGTGAAGTGATGGTGGGGAGGTGCCATCCATCATGCTGTGCTGACCAAAATTGTAAATAATGATTTCCAGGTGAAGGATTTCCTCTGATTTTCAGCGTGATGTGGCAGCAGATGCATGTTCGGTGTGTACTGCCTCATCGAAAGGAATAGTAAAGAAAAAGACGTTATCCCAGATACACAAACCGATTTCTGAACTGGGGAAGCTGAAAAAAGAGTTGAAGTCCCATCTGTTTAGGTGTAACTGATGATTCTATGAAAATAAATGGCGCTCACCTTGTTGTGCAACAAGGCATTCTCCTTTCATGGAACCACAGAATGGTTTGAGTTGGAGATATCCAGTTCCAACCTCCTGCCATGGGCAGGGACACCTCCCACCAGAGCAGGTTGCTCAAAGCCCCATCCAGCCTGGCCTTGAACACCTCCAGGGATGGGGCAGCCACAACTTCTCTGGGCAACCTGGACCAGTATCTTACCACCCTCACAGCAAATCAACACAATTTAAAGGAGAATGGTAACTGGTCGTGCTTCTGAGGAACACCAGTAGCAATGACCATCAAGACCGGTGCTTTCACAGAATCACAGAATCACCTAGGTTGGAACGGACCTTTTAAAACCATCTAGTCCAACTAATGGGGAAAAAAAAATCAAAAAAACCCCAGCAACCATAAACAACACACCACACCACCCAACACTAAGCCATATCTTTGAGCACCAAGTCAACTTCTCTCTTGAATACCTCCAGGGATGGTGCCTCAACCACCTCCCTGGGCAGCATTTGAAAAAGATGACCCAGCATTGCTGTGTACCAAAACTGATGACAGAACACTCTCCGTTGAATGGCTGAGCCCTTTGGCACCTTTTTGGAAATAATCCCAATTAATTATTTGGAAATAATATAATAATAAACTTCAGATTTCTGCCCAGCCTTATCGTATGGCGTATCTGAAACGCTCTCAGATGATAAACTATCTCCTCACCGCATGGCGCAGGCCTGCGCTAGAGATATCTGAGCCAGCTCTGTTACGGGATGCGGCACGACTCTGGCAGAGGCTCCGTATCTGCTTCCTGGGCTTGGCTGCCTCTGGAGAGCTGACAGTCATTCAGGACGAACTCAAGTAGCTCCCCATGTCATTCCCTCGCGCTGTGTGTCTTTTCTTTCCGATAACCAGCTGTCCCGCACATTCTTCAGTTAATACTTTCTAGGTCAGATATGGCCTCAATGGACTATATCATTTTGCTCAGAGCTAATTCTCCAAAAGCAGTAGGTAAAGCCTTTGAATACGTTGCAGAATTTTCCAGGAATTGCTGCTGAGCAAAGAAAATTCAGCTGATCCTAAGTCTCTCGAAAAACGCTCGCAGGGAAACTTCATTCCTCGGGGATGGATGCTGGGATAATATTACAGTAGACGTGGAAAGATCTGCTGGTGAGGGCCTTCATTGCTGCAAGCAGAGAATAAATGGCAAAAAACTACTAGTCATTCTCAATAATTCAGATGAGCAAAAAAAGGAGCATTAGAGGAAATAATTTAAAAGCAATTAAAAAATAATTCTTTATCATTGCCTGTTATATAAACTAACAGGAGATCCCTGCTATTCGGCAGATTTGCAGTGAGTTAACTTTCCGATACCTTTTCAGTTTATTTATTAAAAAACCAACAATATTTGAAGAGTGTAAAATTACAGCCTTTTATCTCAACATTTTTCCTTTGAACTGCCAGCTTGCCTGTGTGGTTTGAAACAACAGAACGAAGTAAAAAACAGGTATGTGGGTGGTTTTTTTTTTTTTTTTTAGAAACTGTTACGCTCCACTGGATTTCCTGTGCAGAAGTGCTGTTGCTCGTCTGTACGTATGATTAACTTTTGCTCCCTGTAAGCGTTATCGGACCTGTAACCAGGCAAACAGCGGAGCAGATGGCCAGTGCCAGTATCGGTGTTTCTGGTCTGGGTGCTTAATGAGATCTGAGAGTGTAAAATGAGCCTCTTTCGTTTTGACTGTCTCGCACGGCAGATATATACTTGGTGCAAGCGTTCTTGTTGCTCAAGGTCACAGATTCATCCATCAAAAGAGAGCCCTTCCCATTAATCTTTTACCTGCCCGTGGCAGTTTCTATGTGTCTCAGGAGCTGCCATGTGAGTTTGGGACAGTACTTTGTGAAAGACAATCAGATTGGAGCAGAAATTAGTCACTTTTTAAACACCCAATGTTAAATTTACCATACTCATGAGCTTAAGTTTTCATTCATTACCCCTAAAAGTTCCTATTTGTGCTGTGGAATGAGGCTCCAGTTGGGCCAAACCTTGCTTGTGAGACACAACCACGTGTCCCACGAAACATGAATGCTATGCAGCCTTTCTGACCTTATACCTGGACCCAGAAATAATTGGTGTGAGTAGTTTAAAAACTCATAGCACCCCTACCCTCTACCCTCTTCATGGAGGCATCCCAGGCCGGAGCTGGGAGGACGCTGCTTGGTCCATTTTACCAATGCTCACAGCTGGTTTGAGGTCCTGTTGCCTCTGGGCACTGATGGAGGGATGTGAAACTCGTGGTAGAGCCTTTGTGGCTGAGCTGTGGTACTTTTTGCTTCGTTTAAATTGCTAAATTTGGTGAAGCTGTGCTCTTTTGAAATCTCTATATACAGATGTACAATAGAGGCTCGTTTGACTTCTAAATTCTTCCTAGTAAAAGATGTATCCCCTCATCCTGCGTGGCTTGTATGTGATGGGGGAGCTGAGGAGACATCTCCCCATCCTGAGTGAGAGCAGGGACAGAGCTGTTGTGGCTTGTGGAAGCTCTCATGTCTGGGGGTGCAGGAGAGGCAAATGAGGCAAGGCTTAGTTCTCTCCGCTCCCCCACTTTCTGTGCCCAGGAAATGTGAAAAAAAAACAGGATAATTGGAGGCGAGAAATTAAGCTGTGGAGAAGAGCAGTGTTATGGGAAAGCAGGGGAGACAATGGGGAAGAAAGAAAAGAGTAACTGGGAGGAGGAGAGGGATCCCAAACAGGAGGGCAGAGCTCAATTATGGTCTACATTTCTCATCTGCCCAGGTAGAAAGATGGGCATCCAAAATACAGGATGGCTTCCATGGCTGTTGAGATCAGTGGGATCACTGCTCTGAGCATGGGATATTCCTAAAATGACAGGTACTCTATAAAATGAGGACTTGGAGCAGTCATATTGTGCATCTGAAATCATTGCATGCTTAATGATTTCACCCTTAAGTTTTATGGCCTGTTCTCCATCTACTGAGCAAAAGTAAGAGCATCTTCTGTCACAGTTGGATAATAAAGATAAATCTGTGATATTTATTGAGCATTAAAGCTACAGTGAAAGGCCCATACAAAAAGCATTGAGGCAATTAATATGCCTGCTTTCCTCTGCATGGAATGGAGTCCAGTGGTTTCCAGAAGACTTGTATGTAAAAAGATAATTGAAAACTCCCCTTATGCATATCCACAACAGATCTGAATTAAGGAATTTTAATCCCGGGATGGCACAATTTATAGGTGAGGGCTTTGAAGCCTTAGCATCACTTTAATATGCATTGTTATACAGAAATGGTCTAAGTACTTAAAAAGAAGTTGAATATTATCAAAAGCTTTCTTTCTAGAAATATCTGCATTTAGTGTGAAGACTGCCGTAGTGAGAGAAGAATTTCTAACTCCTTTTTTGCCCGTTATGCATGCTACTACTTAATGTTGACAGCAGCTGAGATGCTTGTATGCATGTTTGGGTTTATTTAGATGTTGGATCTGTTATCAGGATTGTAATAGTTTGAAATGTGCATTGAATCTTGTTCTCTGCCTCAATCTTGCAGGTCTGTGGAGCATTTAGTCATTAATATTTTTTTAGCATGTGTGTTTGTGCTATACTGTAGCAGTGAAGTAACAGAGCTAACAATACCATAATTCTTACTTATCCTAATTGAATATGACAATCTGAACACTGTTAAGGAGGTGGAATTACGAAAATAATGTTGTTTTCCTCATTGTAATTTTTCAGTTGCAGGCTGATTCTTACAGATCTTTGTCTCTAGGATCACCTCTCCAACTCCTGGCTACCTTTCTCCAAGAAGATGTCCTTCTTTTCATATTAAAAATAAGTTAATGATGTGAAAGAAAAAGTAAAAGGTGTGACCTGCATGCCTTCATTACAGCACCAGAGCTCCTGGCTGCATACAAAGCACTGCAAAAGGAGCACAAAGCTTTGCCTTTCATGGAAAGTGCTTTTATGCATGTGAGTGAATAGTGAAAATTGCTATGAAATACTTGAATGCCCAGTTATGGAGTCACAACTGAGAGGTTAAATGCCAAATAACCCATTATTGATGTAAGACAGAGGGATTCTCATTAGTGGAAAGCCAGCTTTCTGTTCCTTTCTACCACATCGTCTTGTCTTCATACCCCATTTGGGGGGATTTTTCCCTTCTGTCAGGATCTTATTTTTCATCTTTATTCATTGTTGCTCTCTACGCTTTTCTCTAGCAACAGAAACATATTTACTTGCAAGCTGATCCCATCTGTGCTCCTGCGTTGTAAAGCTTCCCCCTGCCGTGGCACTGCACGTCTGATGTAGTTTCGTACAACAGCTCGGAAGTTCCAGCCTTTGGGAGTGCAAGGATTTCACACCACGGATCAGACAGGCAGGGTGCTGCCACCTGGGCACGGCTTTAAAAGAAAAAAAAAAGAGGGTGTGCAGTTTTTCATGTGTAAAAAAATGCAATAATACTATAATCATCTGATGCTTGCTAGCTCACTGAAATGGAAGACTGCTGAACTTTTAACTTAATTGGGTCTCTTACGCTTGCACGGCTTCCTACTCATGAACCAGAATATGTGGGGACTATAACTCAAATATACACAAGCCTGTCCCTGCTGCAGTCTCATACCTTGCAAATTAAGTAGGCTCAGGACTCAAAAGAGACAGCTAAAGAGACCTATGTCCTGGAGAAAATTACCATGAATTACAAAATGATGGTTTCTCTCTTAATAAAAAATGAACTGATGCTCCAGTGTGACAAGATGGAACTCTTCTGCTTATAAAGGTACTATCTTTGAGGATATATATATGTTAATCCAGCTGTCACACATAAATTCTCATTTGGGGCCTGATCTAATTCCCATTGAAGTAGAGATGAACTCAATCTACTTAAATTTCTCCGTGCAGTTTCACGGCTTTCCACTATCTTCATCTGTTGTATCACATTACTGTGTGTGGGTAGAGTTGCCACATTCCACCCATGACACAACTGTTTCAGTGGCAAGTGAAGTGATATGTGCATATGGTATGTGCAGGCTTTACACAGACCGTATGCTTTCAGACAAGCTATCTGTGTAATCGGGGGAAGTTATGGAGGCTTCTTGAACATAAAGTCCATTTGCTACCTTATTGGAAGACATTGCAAACTTTGTTTATCGTTCCCATGACCTTACTTTTGATATTTGTGAGACAGAATGAGTGATTTATTGTTTACTTTTTGTAACTTAGTAACTCAGTTTAATTACTTCAAATAACAATAAAATGGTTGCATGAAGCTTTTAGAATCAATCCCTGTAGTTTTCTTATTTCTTGCATCAAACCTTAGGCGCAAATCGTACTTGCATAACAGCAGATGACTTCATACAATTTCCAGTAACAATTGTGCATTGTCTCCCTTTTGCTACCTGTGACACATTTCCAAGATGTTAAAGTGCCCTCGTTGCTGAAAGTTTTGCATAGGAGATCATTATCTATCTGAAGAGTTTTGGCTAAGGACAGTCTCTACTGTGGGAAAAAAACCCACCCTCCACTGAATTTATAAAGTACACTTTAAGCATGAGCTTATTACAGGTGCTAATGTTCCTTTTTTATTAGTTTTTTTGGTTATTACCAAAAAAATACAGAATGATTTAATAAATTTAGCCAGTAGTTAAGTGTGTATCTATTTCCTTAGGACACCAGTTTTGGAGAGCGGGGGGACAAGGTGGTAACGGGCAAAACACAAACACAGCCAAAATAATTAAATACTAAAACTTGGCCACTTGTCGTGGAGCCACACATTCCATCATTTCCCTGCTGCAAAGCTGGGTCTGTTGCTCTGGGACACCCTGGGGTGGGATTTACCTAAATAAATGCAGGCCTATTCTGTACATAGAATCATAGAATGGTTAGATTTGGAAAGGACCTTGAAGATCATTGTGTTCCAACCCCCCTGCCATGGGCAGGGACATCTCCCACCAGACCAGGTTGCTCCAAGCCCCATCCAGCCTGGCCTTAAATACTTCCAGGGATGGGGCATCCACAACCTCCCTGGGCAGCCTGTTCCAGTGCCTCACCACCCTCACAGTAAAGAATTTTTTCCTAATATCCAATCTAAATCTCCCCTTTTCCAGTTTAAAACCATTCCCCCTTGTCCTATCACTCCACTTCCTGACCAAGAGTCCCTCTCCAGTTCTCCTGGAGCTCCCTTCAGATACTGGAAGGCTGCTCTAAGGTCTCCCCGGAGCCTTCTCTTCTCCAGGCTGAACAGCCCCAGCTCTCTCAGTCTGTCTTCATAGGAGAGGTGCTCCATCCCTCTAATCATCTTCGTGGCTCTCCGTTGGACCTGTTCTAACAGTTCTAAGACTGTAGGCTGCCCCTACACTCAACGGAGGCTACCGTGCACATCCTCAGCACTGGCATCGCTTTTTGAAGGCAGGAACTGGAGCTGAGAGTACGAAGAGAAGTTTGTTTCCAAGCACAGGGGGACCTTGGTGGGCCAAATGGACAGTAGGTACTCACTGCTGCAAAGGGGAAGGGCTGGCTCAGTGTCTGTAGCTGTGCTGGCTCGAAGGCTGCACAACGAAATGGTATTTGCTCAGAAAAAGATGAAAATCCTTGCCTGCTTCTCAGGTAACTGCTGCAGGCGATAGGAAGAAAATTTGTCCAATGTTTACAGCTGGTGATTGGTGTGGTGCATTAAGGGGTTTTCCACTCCTTCAAAAATATGAGGCACTTTGAAGAAGTGCCTTCAGTTGGGGAGAAATGCTAGGTTGAACGAGCCACTAATCTGACCTGCCATTCTTTCCTCTGTCCAGAAATATTGGGCTGCAAAATTAAAAAAAACAAAACAAAACAAAAACAAACAATACCCCCCCAAACAAACAAACAAACAAAAACAAAAACCAAAACCAAAACCAAAAAAACAAAAACAAACCCCACAAGTTGTAGGATAAAAATCAAAATGTTTCTACTGCAGCAGTCTCCGGGTAAATCCCATTTCCAAAAGTGTGGCTTTCAATATCAAGCCTGCTCCTGAGGAACTGGCAAATGCTCAACGAGCACAACACGCAGACAACTGGCAGCTTGAGTCATTTTTGCGTGTGATTGTTGAATGTGACAGATTGAGAATAGCAAGGAGCGCGAGTTCCCGCTATGAGAGCAAAGTCACCCAGCATCCACTCACCGTGGAGCGCTGCGCAGAGAAATGCCAGCGAGGTTTGGGGAAAAAAAAAAATAAATGGGTTGAACACACATGTTATTTTCTTCCTTTTTTATTTTATTTTTTTTGCTCGTTTTTATTTTGCAGTAGATTGTTTCTTTCTTCTCATCATGGCAGAAGGAAAGTAAGAGAAGAGCCCTTGAAATGTGTTTGTAAAGCTTGGATTAACGTTACCTTATTCCCCTTTTTGCTTTTTCTCTGATTACCTTTTGGCTTTCTGCTTTACACCGATGCTGGACTGGCCTTTTTATTTCTTGGTAGTTCCTGTTCCAGCATGCTGGCTGACCAGAAATGGTTTCAGATTAAACTAGGGTGAACTTACTTATAGACATGATCGCTTCCAAACCAATCTAGTGAAGGTTTAGTTTCAGAGCCAACTGCAACAGGTTTGGGAAGGCCAAGGAAGTAACTTTGATGAGTAACTTTGATGCCCAGGGCCCCTGCAAACACAGATACCTCTGCACAGCCTGAGGAGGATGAAGGTGGATGTTTGATGTGTCCAAAAGTTTTTTCCACTCTTTTTCTCCTGTAAGATCACATGTAACTACAGATTCAGGACATACGTGATTCTGTTTACAACAATCCTTTTCTTCTCCTTTGATTCCATATTCATCAAGAGTTTGGGACAATAATGATTCCTGGGAGTCATCTGGCTGCAGTGAATGGTTAAGACTGACTCCACTGGTCTCTATTTTATTTTACAAGTAACTATGGTTAATACTTCAACACAAGAGGAACCTGGAGCTTGCAGCCTAATGTGCCAGGCGTGCTCTGTTTGCTCACTCCAGCAATGGAAAAAGATTAAATACATTCTTTGTATTTGTGAGCTCTGGGCTGTTATTCTTGCCAGCCTGAGGTGATTTATTGCTTCAGGTACATGTTGCTGGTTTGGAGTTGATGACCTTGTGAGGATGTGGGGAAGTGAAGTGAACCGTACAGAAATGTGTTTATTTAAACCCGTGTTTTGCCATAACAGCTGGCTGTAAGAGCAGCAGGCCATCGCTGAGCCGGTGGGTGACGGTGGGCACCAGGAGAACCCCAGGACTGGGGCTGTGGAGCTGTCTTCTCCATCTTGGTACCTCCACATGAAATCATGGAGATGACGCTTGCATGAAACTGCTCCCCCATGGGCACCCTTTTGACCTTCCCTTCAGCTTCGTCTCCTCATTCTGTCCTGAATGCTGCTCTTTATTGAACACACAAATTCAACAAAACCTCGACCCCTTTCTCTTCATTGTGGCCATTCCCAGTCCCAGCACTGGAGCTGTATGGAGCGGGACACCAGGCCTCGAGCGGTGGAGACTGTAGGGACCCAGCCCCTGCTGAGGACGCTGCTCTTCCAAACAATGGTCAGCAGGTGGTAGCACACGTTCACTTCATTACTTTTTAAATTTTTATTATTTTTTTTTTTAAAGAATTAGGCTTTGCAAAGCTTTGTCTCATTTTATAAAAAAGGTGCGGAGGGGTTGGGAGTGGGAAGATCGCTTCCAGAGAGGATGGACACCTGACTGGCTTCCAAGTTGTGCTGTTTTTCCACAAAAGCTAAAGCCCTCCCCTTCCACCCTGACATTTCCAGAGACACCTCTTCCCCGTTGAGCTCCTTCGCCCTGTTACCAAAAGAGCTTGTCTTGGCTTGACTCCGTAATTCCATGCAGGATAATTTTCCTGTGGAAGCTCATAGGTGGTGCTGAGCAAGCAGGACACCAGGCTGGGAAAAGCAGCAAGCTCCAACAGTGTGTGTTGCAGGCACAGGAACACCAAATTAAACCAGTCGCATCAGCCAGAAGTGCTGCTGGAAACCCTCTTCCAGCCCCAAATACTCCCTGAGAGGTGTGCCCATAGCCAGGGTGACAATTCAGACAGACTTGGTTGTGTCTGCCCTCCAGCCAGCAGGTAGGATATACAGAGCTCTCTTCCCTATGAGCTACAGGAGCAATGCAAATTATTTCAGACAAATATTCGAAAAAAGTTTTGTGGTGGTATGTTGTATTGACCTGGCAAGAATGTCTGCATGGGACTGAACAAAGAGGCAGACGCGGTTTTGAAGCTTTCAGCCCAGTTCATTCATATGCCCATAATACATTCATCCCATGATTTTATTTAGTACAGACACTTTGTTTACTTGCTTTAGAAATTTTTCCTCTCCAATAAAGGTGCAAACTTGTTTTTTCTTTGTTTGATAACAGGAATTTCCTAATTAACTTACATGTTATAACAGTCTGCTGTGGCCTCAAAAGCAGAGCTTCAATGAAACGTCTTAAATGAAAAAAAAAGGGTGATCTAACCTCAGGTTTTTCATTTGACTGGGTTTATAATTGCTTTCAGGCTGCCCTTAAAAGCGTCCACATCTGGACCTGAACATCTGCAGCTTGACCACTGGGATAGCGACTGGCTTCTTTCCTCATCAGACCCGGGCCAGAGCACAGCTGACGTGTACCAGGAGGCTTAACCCTCCTTCATGGCATGTAGTTTCAGGTGTGGCTGGTCACATAAAACAATGTTATACATCTATTATATTTGTATGTGTCAACTTATAGGTGGGAGAGCAGAAAATCCAGCATTTTCTACTATAGGAAATGGATGCTGTCACAAGAATACGTGATCCAACTTAGCTCTGCTTATTCTGAACTGTTTTCAGATATTTTTCAGGATTGAACTATAAGCCTACTGCAATTAAATTCTATCTGAGGCTTTTATGTCTTGATTCTAACAGGCCAGAACTTTT
>VZRU01019266.1:10977-46048 GCA_013398155.1 Pedionomus torquatus
TTTTTTTTTTGCAGTAGTAGGCTGGGATCCTGTTCCCAATTTAAATGTAGAAAAAGAAACAATTCACCAAGAAACTGTCCAGGCTTCCAATCTTCCAGTAATTTTTTCTGTGGAGTTTAAATGAGTTCTCGATACTCTGTAGTTACTGTGTCATCTGTTTCTCAGTGCAAACCAGTGCTTGTTACAATATGTGGTAAAAAACCCTTGTCTTTCATTAAACTTTTACCGGTAAAACCTCATTAATTATCATCTGGATAATCTAGAAGATGAATTATAACTACAGTTGTCCCATTTTCCGGAGCTGTAGTTGAACTGAATCCTAACTTTTCCAGAAAAGTGGATATTAGTTTTCTGTCCCAGTCAGCTGGTAAATCACACAGTCAATGTTAACAGCAGGAACAGTTCCTCAATGAGGTTGCATGTTTCTAGGTTATTGTTTGTAAAGTTTAGAGAAAAAAAAAATTACTGGTGAGTAAGTCATCCTGTGAAAAACACTTTAAGTGGAGGAGAAGAAGGGTTGCTAGTGATGACTTATTTGTTTTTAATTAAGTGACTGTAGGAGTAGCATACATGGTCAAACTTAGCCAGATTCCGATGTGTAATTGCAACATTCTGCTTCTGAAGGGTGGTGCTTGCAGAAATATCAGCGCTTGTAAGTAAAATTCCCTTCAGGATAGGGTGATAGGAAAGCTCTGGGAACAAGTCCTAACGTAGACTGTGTGTCCTGCCAGTAACCTTCACCGGGGTGACGTGAGAGGAACTACACATTGTAGGAGTGCAGATGGCTCCCCCCATTAGAGATGTCCCTGACAGGCTGGTCAGATCTTTCCTATTTAAATTCAGTGCAACAGGGAACATGCTATTGCCGACGGGATGTGGGTGTGCAGGATGGTGCCCAGCTCTGTAAAAAGGGACCTGAATCTCCCCTCTGTCTTCTCCTGCTTGGGCTGACAATGTTGGGGGCTGGACCAGTGTCTACTAAACAAATTCCTTCCCTTGTAAGGTGTCTTTTATGCTTCGCAGCAGCAGAACCCAAGTTGTGAATAAACACTGGCGTGAAGGTGGGACTGGAACAATCTCTCTGGATTTGCTTAGTGGCGTAAATGATTTTAACTTTTTTCCTAAGTTGCGTCTTTTTTTAAAAAAATAAATAATAATTGCTCAGTGAGAAGTCACAGAGCCTCATTCAGGAACAGAGGCACTTCAGTCTGAAAGTCCAGCTGAGTTCATACATGTTTTTCTCTGATTTGGGAAGCTCCACCATTCAGCTCCCCTCCCTGGTGGTTCCTGTTGTGCAATAATTCACCATCTCCCTTGACGGCCATTTGACGTTGTTTTCTAGCCAAAGTGAGAAAGTGTGCATGCCTGGAGACTAAAGGGATGCTTCACTTAGTTTTGGCAAAGAACACGGTGCTCGTATCATGACTGATGGGTGAGCAGGTTAAAGGCTGTCTCCTTCACTTGCTTAGCAAAGTTGTACATCAGCTCCAGCTCCTGATGCTCCAGTTTTTCACTGGGGATGTCAAGGGTTAATTCTCTGGCTGTTGGCCAAGGCAGCCGATATCTCACAGTCTCCTGCTATTAGATATAGATGGGGGCTAAGGAGAACATTAGCAAACAGAGCAACTCCACCCTGTATGGTGAGACACAGTACCCTGCTGGGAGATTCCCGTGGAAAACTCATTAAACCTGATAAGAACCCATCAACTGAACTCTGATGTCTGCAGGTTTCAGCTGAAAAACGTTTAACCTAAGGAAATGAGAAGTCTGCTGAGTTCCTGAGTGGATCTGAATGAGGGCAAGCTGAAAATGTATTTAGAGCTTTTACTATAGGGTTTTTTTGGGTTAGTATGGCCCAGTCCAAAGGAAAAGGTTTTCCTTTCAGAGAGGATTCTGTTGCCAGTTCCCCTACAGAGGCCGGATCCTGTAAGTCTTGTTTTGTTAGAAAAAAAAGCTTCTCAGGCAGAGAGCAGATTCAGGCCATGTCTGTGTTTGTCTCATATTAAATAGATTTCATTTAAGTGTTTGTGATGCTTGTGGAGACCAGTATGGTTCAGGGGATTGTATTCTGTGCGTTTTTCTAGGGGGCTTGTGGAGCCACTAAGGAACACAACTGGCCCTGCTGCAAACTGCATCTCTTCATTCAGAAGAACTGAATGAAGAAAATCGTAATATAATGCAGCAGGTGAAGTAACCTTCTGGCTCAACACCAGGCAAGAGTTGGAAGCAAAGGAGGAGCAGCCCAGGCTGCAGACATCAAGGGGGAACAGAGGCAATTATCATGCAGGAATGCAGAGGGGAGATCTGCTCCAGACCCCAGCAGTAATAAAGTCAAGCTGCAAAAATACCTTTATTTGATAGGAGATTTCAGGAATTCTGTCAGTTACCACTGAAAACCAGACTGCGGCCTCAACACTGCTTTCTCCAAGTGTGAGGATGTGTAGGTTCAGATCAAAGGATCTGCTTCATACTTACTTTGTGGCTGCTTCTCGTGGCCCTACAAAGCATATCAGTGCCTTTGCAGCAGATGTGAATAATTTAATTGATCTCATTGAAAGTGCTTGTGTACTTAAAATTAGGTGTTGGAGCACTTTGTGTGGCTATAAAGGCCTATCGGAGAGAAAACCTGTGATTTAATGGAAACATTCAAGCCCTTCTGAAAAAGAAAGTCCTCTGTAGTGCTAGGCTGGCTGAATCCAAATGAGATTTATCAGACTGCCTCTTCAGGTCAGATTGAAAAAGGAGACAGTGCAGGGTAAGAGACCGTATTTTTAAAATAAATTAATTCTTCAAGCATCGGTTCCAGTAACTTTGTTAATGACGCAGTGTTACTTGGTGCGTCATAGGGTGTGTTTGTTGGGAGTATGACACTATATTATATGGTGTAAAATTGTTCTCATTTGGCAGGGGAAATGTTTGACGGCATTTTGAAGGGCCTGTAGCTCATCCATAAGAGACCTTTGTTTTTCAAGTGCTGTACTGCTATGCACAGGAAAAGTGATGTTCCATATATGTTCCATAAAACCAAGTTGCTAAAAAAAATGGCATTTCTGTTTTTAGCTCTAACTAATTACCAGTATGGGGAGATATAAAAGAGCTGATTTTTATTTTTTTCTGAAAGATTAATGATTAAAAGGATTGGTTCATAAATTTAAATGCACTAAAAGATAAGGAAGGTTGTGTAAGATATGACCTAATCCTCAGATTTTTAATAAAAGCTTTGCCCACTCCGTGGTGTCTGATTTACACTGTTGCTCACGGAGGTGACTGTACTGATGCAGACAGTTTCCTTCCTACATCACTAGTAACAGCTGAACACACAAATCCCAGCCTTTCCCAGTCGGAACCAGTCGGTTGCCTCATATGTAGCTTAGTAATACAGAGAAAGTTGATTTGAAAAAGTCACAGGGAACTGGGCAGTTGTCACTTTTGCCTGCTTTGTAACCCAAGCCACAGGATTCATCGGGAGATTTCTGCATCAACCCAGGTGCCATCGGGAGACTTCTGCATCAACCCAGGTGCTCTAGTCCAGCAGCCAGGTCTGGGGTAAAGATATCTGAGCTTCAGTGGGCATAGCTGCACCCAGACAACAGAAGTGTCGTGTGCTCCCAGGGGTGGTAGTGGTCGATTCTGAACAAAGACCTGCACTGAATTCCAACTCAAAATCATCATTAGTTTTGCCTTTGCTCATATAAACCTGTTTCTTCCCTCTAACCAATAGCTGCCCTCATAGCATCATTCTAATCGATTGAAGCAGTGATAGCTCTGTTACAGGTGGTCCTTATGCACTTAACAATATCAGAAAGGGCACTATAATGTGCTGTGTCTCTTTGGCATCACTCCCTGAGATAGCTAGAGTAACCCCAAGGGACTACTCCTCACTTCCCAGCATCCAGGAGAAAGTATCCCAGATGCTCACTCTCGGAAGACAGCGGAGAAGCTGAATCAGACAACAAGCGATTGGAAAACAAATGCTGTAAAACTATTTGTCATTGTAGAAATCAGGTTGCCTATGACTTGCACAAAGTGGCACAGGACAGATGCCCGGTGTGGTATTTCCACTGAGCATTCTGGATTCTCATTCCCGATAACCATCCCCAGTGGGAAGGCGGCTGCCGTGCCCTGTGGTTTGGCTCCGCCGGCGGTGAGGCACTGCAGAGCTTCCCCACAGAGGACATTACGCTCTGTAAAAAGTTCAGCTCGTCTGTGCCAACCACAAAGCAGAGCATTACTGGGGCTGTTCAGCTTGGAGAAGAGGAGGCTCCGGGGAGACCTAATCGCAGCCTTTCAGTACCTAAAGGGGGCTACAGGAAGGCTGGGGAGGGGCTGTTCACAAAGGGCTGCTGCGATAGGACGAGGGGCAATGGACTTAAGTTGGAGAGGGGTAGATTTAAGTTGAATATTAGTAAAAATTTCTTTACTCTGAGGGTGGTAGAACACTGGACCAGGTTGCCCAGGGAGGTGGTTGAGGCCCCTTCCTTGGAGATATTCAAGACGAGGCTTGATGAAGCCCTGGGCAACCTGGGCTAGTTGGGGGGGTCCCTGTGGCTGCGGGGAGGTCGGACTAGATGACCTTTTGGAGTGCCCTTCCAGCCTGGAGGATTCTATCATTCTATGATTACACAGGGCACTTGATTCTCTACAGTCATTCAGTCACTCGTAAGAAATGGAAAGTAAAAGTGACTGTTATCACAGCTGTCTTTGTAGGCAAACCAGGCGACTTTTATGACCCTGTTACAGGCATTTTATTACTTAATAGTATTTCCTAAATTCCTCTTTTGTTTCCATCTCTTTTGAAAGTAAGATGACCTGGTGGTAAATACCTACTTTTCAACTAACTTAGGTTCTTAATATACCTTAGGAGGTACCATGCGCATACAGAATCACAGAATCACCTAGGTTGGAAGGGACCTTTTAAGATCATCTAGTCCAACTAATGGGGAAAAAAAAATCAAATAAAAAAAACCCCAACAACCATAAACAACACACCACACCACCCAACACTAAGCCATATCCTTGAGCACCAAATCAACTTCTCTCTTGAATACCTCCAGGGATGGTGCCTCAACCACCTCCCTGGGCAGCCCATTCCAATACCTGATAACCCTTTCAGTAAAGAAATATTTCCTAATATCTAACCTGAACTTCCCCTGGCGCAACTTGAAGCCATTACCCCTTGTCCTGTCATCTGTAACTTTGGAGAAGAGACCAACCCCTGCCTCTCTACAGCCTCCTTTCAGGGAGTTGTAGAGAGCGATAAGGTCTCCCCTCAATCTCCTCTTCCTCAGGCTGAATAACCCCAGCTCCCTCAGCCTCTCCTCATAAGATTTGTGTTCCAGTCCTCCCTTTTGTGCCACCAGCCTGTCCCCTGCATGGTGCCTGCTCCAACAGCAATGTGGCCCTTTCCCGTCAATGTGGCAGCCCTTTCCCCTGTCTCTCTCCTGATTCTTGTGTCTTGATCTCTGCCCCGGCCTCACTCAGAAGGCCAGGACTCCTTTCCTTCAGATCCCATTCTGGTTTTTATTTTTGCTGAAATGTCACTTGACTGTCTAGCTCATCCTTGTCTAGCAAAAAGCTAAAGAAGGATAGATAGTATTAATTCAGGGAAAAAAAACCCATAAATGCTGGATGTTTAAAAAACATTATTATATTGTATGCTATCCATCCTTCCACCTCTCATAATTTATAAATTTAGAGATAAACAGATCTCCAGATAAACACACTCCCTAGCACAGCAGAATCCTGATTTGATTCTGATTGTGACTTCTGGGCCTCAATACACTGTTTATAAGCAAAATGTACATGTGCACACAGCAGCAAGTGCAAGAGACTCTAAAACAGGGAACTGGATCACCTGGCAGCCGTCACCTCCATGTCCCACGTCCTGCGAGACCCTGACTTACTTGCGAAGGGAGGGCAGGGATGCACAGGCACAGAACCTCCTTGTGTGCACAAAATTTTGAGAGCTGAGGTGGTCAAATTTTGCTGGGTTAAACTCAGGGCTAAGCTGAGCAAAACTCTACAGGGACCCAGCGGTGCCACTAGAGGTGCCAGCCAGCCTCTGTCACCTGCAAACCCATTTCTGTCTGAGGCAAAGCCTCACCCGGGTCCCCGTGGACATGAATGGGTGAAGGGCCCTTGGTGGCCCTGGAGATGTCCCAGAGTGGGCAGCCCCTGCACTAAGAGCAGCCCAGCTGGAGCGGTGCAGGGCTTGGCAAGGCTGAGCTGCCCCTGAGCGCGCATCTTCTTTCCCCTGCTTCTTGGGAAGCTCAGAAAGCAAAGCCAAGGCATGAAAATTGTCCACACATTCACCTTGAAGGCGAATTGATGCTCTCCTGCAGCCTCTGCTGGGAAGTTACAAGAATAAAGGCTCAACTATGTTATAAATAGCTTGAAACCTTGTGTGTGAAGGTAGTTCTGGGGTAATTAGGGTATTTCTCTAAGAATCCTGTGGGGATTGACCTTGAATGCTCCCTCGTGCACAGATCCCTCGTTTGATTGCGATGGTCTTTTCACAGCAGGTTACCTGGCGTAGCTGCAGGCAGGGGCTGAAATCCACCTGCTCCTTTGCATTGAGGTGTGGTGGCAACCAGCAGTTAAGGCACTGAGAGATGGGACTGAACACTTTTTAATTTAGTGATCCCCTAATTAGACAACTTTTGCATATGTAGGTAGCAAAAGAGAATGCAGACATTTACAACTTCCAGACCAGTACATAGTCTATACAACGTTAAAAATTTGTGAGCCTCTGATTGAACTCCGCTAGAAAATATTAGATTGCCTCCAAAACCTTCCTGCTCTCCCTCCCAGAAGAACAGATAAGTTATCTCATGGACTTATGCAATTCTTCTTCTGCATCACCACTGAAGGCTCTAATGAGCTCAGCTGGCAATGCCCCTTGCTGAGTCTGCCAGAGGAAGAGCTAGAGCTGTGCAAGACCCGCTGTATCTCACTGCAGTCTTCCCTGTGGAAATTGCAGTGAGATAGGTCAACTTCGTGTCATATCAGCTGGAATTCATTTCAGCTGGCCCTGCTGCAATGTGGCGTTTTATTCTGAGATTATTAGCCACTCATCTTAGACTCTAACAGTTGCTTTCCCAATGATGTGAAGGTGGAGGAGAGTGGAGTTCCCTCTCACCTGCCAACATGTACAGGAAGGGAGCACAAGAAGGTCAATGCAGAAAAGATCCTGGAGAAAAATAAACTGAAAGAGATTCAAACTTAATTATTAATATACCTTTAGAATGAATAATCCTACGTGCTTGTAATCTTCTTCCATTGAACAAGTCACTTGTCTGTAGGATGATCCCTTTTGTGTCCCATAGTACACTAGAAGTCAGCGGAGCTGGTACTTCTGGAAGATGTGCTAAATGGTGGAAGCACGTAAAATTAAACGTCACCTCTTCAGAGCCCTTGCCCCTCAGTGACAGCCTCCATCCTCTATCAGGTTGGCAGGATTTAAACAAGTGATAAAGCATGGGATTTTTCTCTAGCCTCTGAGCAAGCTCCCATTTTGCCTGTTTGTATTTGTATCTGCAGGTGGAATCTGATCCATAAGACAAGTTAATTGAAAGCCTGCTTTAATCATAAAATGTGAGAAATAGCTGGAGGGTGAAATATCAGGCTGGGATTATGAGACTAAAGCTATGTTTTATAAAGGAAAACCTTGTGCCTGGCAATTGTCCTTGTAATGTTGCAAGAGCTGGAGGCGTTGAATTAATTCCCAATACGGCTGAGTTCTAATTATCCAAATAGATCAGGGGACCCCGCAGTGATACATCCCCCACTAAAGCTCACAAAGCCACTTCAGAACAGTGTGTCAGGGTTCCCTGAGATGCTGTTGTGTGTGCAGCCACCACCGGTGGTACCTCAGTCAATATCATCTCATACCGCAATGGCAGACTAAGAGATACGTAATTTTGTGGCTTTTAAATAAAAATGGGGCATCCACTTATTTAAACAATGCAAGGAGGAAAACATAACTTGTGCTGAGATAATGGAGAGTGGGGTACCAAAGGAAACCAGGAAAAAAGAGGCTTCTGCAGAAGAGCTTGCAATCTCTCCACAGATTTCCATGTATTTTGAAGCAGGTACATTCCCAAAAGGACAAAGCCAACAGTATGTGATCTGAGAGTTTATCTGTCACTTAGAATCGTACAATCATGGAATCACAGAATGGTTAGAGTTGGAAGGGACTTTAAAGATCACCAAGTTCCAACCCCCCTGCCATGGGCAGGGACACCTCCCACTAGACCAGGTTGCTCAAAGCCCCATCCAGCCTGGCCTTGAACACCTCCAGGGATGGGGCAGCCACAGCTTCTCTGGGCAACACCATCATCTCTTGCTGAAGATGGTGTTGTTCTTCTTTCACCTCTCATGTGAGTAGAAATGCAGAGGAGAAGGCAGAACACACCTGTCAGCAGGGTTTCCAGGTTTATCGCTGTTGGATGCACACGCAGATGCCAGATGCCAGCAGGGCAAAGGGAAAATGCAGAGAGATGCTGGTAGGTAGATGGAAAAGGAAAGGGAAACCACAGGACAGCAGTGCATGGGCAGGTCTGTGCTGGGGTTACTCATTGACTGCACTTCAGGGATGAAATCCCTGGGCCTTGGGCATTTAACATGACATTATTGCTAAAATAACCAGTCGGTGACAGATTTGGAAGATTTAATGCAGGGTAGAGCCTAGACACTGGCTCATACAACTACATGTATTTTGTTCCATTAGCAGCTTTCTGCTTGGAGAGTGATCGTAATGGGCTTCCTTAAAACGCATTAATTGTCTCCCAGACAGGTTGTCCAAGAAGAGTCATGGTCTGGTGGGTCACGCTGGCATATTCACCGTGAACAGTCGATATCTGAATTTCAGGCAGAGAAATGCTTTCTGCCAGGATAAGAAATGCTTTTCTGCCAGTTCAAATCCTTGCTTTACTCCAAGAAAGGCTGTGGCAGCAACGGAGGGCTGAAGGCAAGCTGTCCTGCTGATGTTTTTGATGCAGAACATGCCCAAATTGTGTTTAAGGTTATCAGAGGCATTTATTTTAAATTGACAGAATAGGGTGTGGTATTACGGACCATGGGTGGGACGGGGATTTTAGGGTGTTTTCTTGATTTATGTTTGGAAATACTTAAAAAGCAATTTCTGTTTTGCAGAAGAATAGCTATGTCATCTTCCTGTGAATAACACAGGGTGTTCACATCTCCATGGCAATTGGACGTGATAAAATAAACAGATGTTCTGAGGTTCTGCTACAAGACAAGTCCTGTAAAAGGTTTGAGGTTTAGTGCTCCTAATGTACCTAATACATCACTTTGCCTTCATTTCTCAAAAATAACAAGGTCTGCCACGGGGCACGCTACAACTCATGGGAGAAGCAAATACAGATCTGAAGAGAATTATGGCTGGAAAAAGTTTCATTAACTTCGTTTTGAAAAGATTGGAGAAGATTTTATAGGAATAAGTCATCTGTCTCAATGTGCCTACCCTTCATTTCCATCTGCCGTAATCCTGTCTTCAGCTTTCATTTCGTATCCTAATTCCTTTCCTCTTTGAGAAATGAAGGAAGGTATCTCCTGAATTCCTCTCTCTCAAGCCTCTCTGTGTGCTGCAGAACAACAGCCCCTTGAGTAAGAAGACTTATGCTGAATACCCCTTCTGCCCAGTGTAAGCGTGTTACACGGCTTTTTACTGGCATGTTTTCATGAACGCACACGCACACACATGTACATAGCCCCCCCCCCATCATTTCAGGAAGCCATAAGAGACCACAGCAGTCTTGAATTGAGCCTTTATTTGAACAAATGTCAGAATTTGTTGACCTTCCCAGTGCAGCTGCAGAGCCCTCTGCCAGAGCCAGCTCCCACGGGCCTCGGGGCAGCTCGGGGGGGACTTTTGGGTCTGGGAAGGTGCCGCAGAGATTTTAGGTTGCATGTGCTACAGGGCTGGCAGCAACAAAGAGGAGGGAAGTGTTGCTGTCTAAGCCAATTTATTCTCATTGATATTTCACTGGTGCCTAAAAGCTCGATAGGAAAGCGTAGCTGCTTAGTGGTCTGTGCTGCCTATGGCCTCATAGACACGCTGCTTTCCCAAAGGCTTCGTGCTGCTTTCCCAAAGCCTTCGTGCTCTTTAACACATGAAGCAAAAAGTGGAAGGGGAGCGTGGGGCAGGAGAAGCTCTTCCTCACCCAGCCTGGCAGGTCTCTGGCTGCGCTGGAGCAGCACCAAGGCCTCCCGATTCCCAGCCCAACATCTCATCCACAGCTCTTCTTATCTTTTTCTTTTTTTCTTTTTTTTCATTCTGAAATGTATTTGATGGACTGCAGTTGCTGGAACACCCCAGAAGACCTTGTGAGAGGCTCTCTGATGTGGAAGTGTAAATAGAATGTTTTTTGGAGAGCTAGCCCAGCTCCAGCGATAAGCCTGGGGGAAGAACGGTTCAGAGTCTGTTCTGCACATCCCAGCCAAAGTGACCACTGACACATGGGGCGTCCAGTAGTTGTGGGAGTTGTCAGATTTGATCTCATTTCGTATAAATTGTAGGCCAGAGAGAATTTTATCCTCAAAGAACAATAGAAAGAGGTATTGAAAGTACGTTCCCCGCACTTCCCATCGTTTTGGTACCCTTTCATTTCAGAAGCGCTGTTCCACGTTGGTTTTGTTGAAATAATTATAAGGCGTTGGAGTTTATCATCTTCCTGGATGACAGCCGTACCTGGAAAAAAGCGGTGAATAAAAGCCACATTTGCAGTTAGCCCTGGGCTGGTTCCCACTGTGAGCCAAGCCCTCTTTTCTGGAGCTCAGCTGTTTGCAGTTGGCAGCCCATTTATTTAAAAGCTGTTAAAATGCCCAAATATTTTTTTCCCTAAAAAATGAAATCGGACATAATTATTCTCTGCATTTCTAGCAAGCAATTAGATTATTTTTGCTCCACATTAGCTAATAAAGCCCTCAAGATGGAAAGCTCTTTTCCAGCTACGTTGAAGCAATAGTACTATCGTGCTCTTAAAACACGGGCATTCATCTGGGGGCCACAAAACGTTTTGCTAAGGTGGATGAATGTAAGAGTTGGTATGTATACATACATACATACATACAGAGAGAGAGATACGGGCCATCTGTCACGGGCATTTCTGCCACAAGCTGTCTCTAACTGCAGTCACAGCTGGTTCCGGCTGGGGTGAAAGCTGATCCTCTTTCTGTGTCCACTTCCAGACCTCCGAATTCTTTAGAGGTGGTTAAAAAAGTTTGCAAATGTTTTCTCCCCTTTACCTCCATAAAAGAAGAAAGACTGGGGATGTTTTGATTATGTTTCTTGCTAAAAAAAAAAACAAAAAAAAAAAAGCAAGCAGGCAAACAAAACCCCCTTGGCTCCAGTTGGCTGGAAGATTTATTAGGGTGAGTTGGGGGGAGCTAATTTTCTTGAATGGTTTCAATTTCATTTCTAAGCTGAAAGAAAATAAACTTGAAACCTCTGTTTTTTCAGTAAACGTAATGCTGTTTTCTAGCCAGCCCCAAGTCTGAAAAAAAACCCAAACAAAAAAAAAACCCCTAACACAATCAAACCTTGGGTGCCAAGGAATACGCTTTCTGACCTGGGCAAGAGACTGATCTGCTCCGGGTGGGCGCAGGGACACGGGGAGAGGGCAGGGTAGGATTTCTGGAGAGATGGAACAGTCAATGGGAGGCCCATCAACCCTGGATCCCTTCCCTTTATCCAACCAATAATTCAGACTCTCAGTCCCCAGCCAAGTGCCTGTCCTTTCTACAAGCCCTTCGGCCCCTGTCTTCTCTGTAAAGGGACTGGTTGCCCCTTGGTTTTCTCACCAGTTACCAGCCAAGTCTCTTCACATGGGCTGGGGAGATTTATCATCTTCCCTCTCCCCCGGTGCTGGCCAAGCCTGGCTTGGCTTCCCTTTTCTCGAACTTCTGAGATGCTCCTTCTGCTGTAGTGCATGAGAAAAGTGACCACACACATTGAGGAGCCGCTTGCCTTGACTCCTTCCCGTGAGGCAGATCTGCTGGGGAAGGGGGCACTGAAAAGGCTCTTCCAGCCTGAAGCTGGAAAGCATCGGTCTTGTTTGCTGTATGACTTTTCGGGGGGAAAGTGGCACGATTCTGCCTGATGTCAAATGACAAAGCGTAGAGCTTGAATAGAAAATTGTTTCCAGTTGCTTTCCAGCAAGTGAAGTGAATCCAACCCAAACCAGTCCCTGTTACCCACCTTCGTCCATGCACGCGCAGATGAAGTTGCATAACGGGGTGTCCAACAACCCAGCTGTTTCCAGAGTGAGATGATAAGGGGATATATCGTATTTAATTACAAAAGCAGTCCGTTCAGCGATTTAGACTTCTGAGCAGCTGTGAGTGTGAAAATAAAACAGACCTCTTTAAAAATATACTTTAAGATTCCTTTGCCAAACATCTATTATTATTCACCTTTCAATGAGCACTAGCCTTTTAAATTAAAAAAGGAGCGAATTCCATTATTATGATCTGCTGACTGTCAGTAGGAGAAGAAACATCTGTCCCATATTAACTAAACTTTCAGAAGGATTTTATTTCCCCAAAATGCCTCCTTTTTACAGGCTTTAGCTTTATTAATGCTATAAATGCAACAAATTGTATCAATTTAAATATCCGCCACATTTTATTCAAAATGAGCAGAACACCTGGCTTTTAATAACCATGGATGTTAGCCACGGAACAGAAATCTTTATGAAATGCAGTGAAATTTTTATGAAAGGCAGTGCAATCACTAGAATTTTTACCATTTACTTTGCTGGAGTCAGCTTTTCCTTCTGGTTGCTTTCAGCTGTCATTTCTTTCCCCAACATTGGGGTGATACCTGTCCCCTGATGCCACCTGGACCTAAACCAGGCTGGCCAGGCCATCCCTTCCTTTCCACCTACACCACCACCAACAACTTTCCTCTCTGTTGCTTTGCTGAAGGCAACTAAGACCCAAAGCAGTCTTCGGGCCACCTGCCTGGGGTTAAGCCAGATTAAATGCAGGCAGGTCTCAGGTCTGAGGCTACATCTGCAACTGGCAGAGATCAACATCACCACGTCAGTGTCTAAGCAAAGCAAATTAGGCTGCCTGAAGCTTGGCAGTAACACAACCACAACCAATTTACTGTGGTGGGCAGGAAGATCTTCAACCGCACCACAGCATCTGCTGGTATAGGATGCGATCCCCCATCCCTTGCCAATACCACAGCTTTCACCTCTCCCTCCCTCCCTTCTCCCCTGCAGCTGACTGGTTCCAGTACAAGAGTTGACTCACCCTGAGCTGCCTGGGCTATCTACAGCAGATGCTGCAAGGTATAAGCTTGACAGATACCAGCTATCCATCTTGGACTTACTCATAGCTTCCATTAAGCTGCAGTAGCTAATAGAGTTCCTTCCCCTCTTCAGGAACTCAACAGTCACCAGGGCATTTCCTAAAAGGGAGAAAAAGACACGCATCACCACAATTTAAATAGAGGTTATAAATATTGACTGGGTTGGAAAACAAGTGGTTCTTTTGTGTTCGATACCCATTCTTCAGTGCTGGGTAGAGCAACAGAAAATGACCCAAATGACTCCCGTCATCCGTAAAGATGCTCATCATCTAGAGTCTGGGAGAGACTTCAGACTCTGGCTAACAACACATGTTGCTACATACACACAAAAATGCTTGGCTTGGATGTTTTATTTAGCTTGGTGTGTTTTCCAGTTTTCCACTTCAGGCCTTGGAACTGGCCTGTTTTTCACACCTGAGGCTCACACAAGGTCTATAGACCAGTGCTAGACACAAGAGAAGCGGGCAGGAGATGGCTGGCAGGGAAAGAGATGCCTCCAGCATCCAAAGGGTAATTATTTACGTATCTACAATGTCACTGGCTGGAACACCGATTGAAACAACAGACCAGAGCATTGAGAGCTGTTTCATGTTGAGGGAACAGGTCTCCTCCAACAAGCATTGCGCTCACGGGTGGAATTTCTAGAGTAAATGGAATCACTGGAGCCTCTTGTCCCAGGGCCCTGACCCAGAGCCCACTGCAGCCAACGGGAGGCTTTCCATCAACTTAAACACACTTGGGATGGAATCTGAGGTACAGAAACGCTAGATCTTGTACACTGAAAAATAATTAGAAAAATTCTGTTGGCTGAAGTAGTTACCATCTTGCATGTTTGTGGATTTGTCTGGCCGGACATATGGTTAGAAGAAAGAATTAGGACTACACACATCCCCGCCTAGAGAATTAACTTCCCTTATTCCCATCTGACCAAACCACCAACCCCAACAAACATCTTGACACCAGATTCTTTTCTAAGATGTTTGCTAATCTGCCATGGAAATGAGCCTAAAAGGGCCAGATTCCATTGCTAAACTGGTGAGGGTGGACCGTGCATGAATTAGGGGCAAAAATCTGTTTGAAGAACCCTAGGCAAATCCATCTTGACCACAGAAATTTTTTAGCGGGAGATACACTCAGCTGGCTGGGGTTTAAGAGGCTGGGATCCTCTCTCCAGTTTGGCCACTGGCCCACTGGGTGATCTGGGCAAGTCACCTTTATTCTTTGTGGCTCATTGGAGGCACTAGAATTACTCTGCAATTAGATGTTCCTGGCAGTACAGGTCCTTCAGAGCTATTGGCTTTTTTTTTTTACTTCACACTCCTGGTCCTATAGAGAAATCTTGCATAACAGAGGCTCTGGGGACAGTCGAGTCAGAAGTCAATCCTGATGTCGGAGTGTCTCCAAGCCTTTCCCACAAACCTGATACTTGTGCTGACAGATCTTTCACCCCTGCCCAGTTTTACGCCCACTTAACCCGCTTTTATACATCTATTGGGAGAAATGGTTTCTTGTTGGAAAAAAAAAAAAAAGAAAGAAAAAAAAGGTTCATAGATGATGAAATAGTGACGGTGCTGGTGATGCAGCCCTTAGTCAGAAGACCTGAGCTGCAGGAGCTGATTACTCATAGTGAGTGTGGTCTCACTTCTGTCAGGACATTTCCTTGCTCGGGATCGAGCTGAACGTCTACGCAGCCAGTCTATCTTCACTGTGATTAGTGGAGGTTCACCTGCTGGTCCTGGGCTTAGGTTGGCCCCAGTATGTGTGTCCGGTAAAGATCCAGTTGCCTTTTATTTTGACTTGGACTTTGGCAATTGAGGGTTAGGAGAAATATTAATCCAAACTATGTGCAGTAAACCTTTGATCACCGTTAGCCAATGAGAAACTGTGATTAATTTTAATCCTTTAAATTTTCCAATGCAAATCCAGAAATCAGAATTAATATATTTTGCTGGCATCACTAAAGGATTGTGAAACAGGAAATTAAGAGCACAATAACTTAAACAAAAGCTTATGAAGAAATAATGGCAGTGGAATGGGTAATGAGTCAGAATGAAGGCTGGGCTGATCAGAGCAGCCTGTAAGAGCTGGGTACCAGTTTGGTGGGATGTGGGGACCTATTTGCCCCTTTAGGTTCTGGAAAATCCCAGCCTAAAGCAGTTGCTAACATTTTATTGCAAGTTTATGTCTTCATAGTAAAAATTCTTAATAAAATTAGCTTTCCTCTGACCTTGTGCTGAGTGCCAGCTAGAGCCTTTGCCTGTGGGTATTCCTGGAGTCTATTGTCTGCAGCAGAGGCTCTGATTTGTGTTGGGCAGGAGGAGTGGAGACGGTCTCCCTCGTCACACCAAAGAGATGCAACGGTTTTAATGGCTTCTTGTTATTGATAGTGGGCAGCCGCCTTAGAAAATGCAAGATGTAAGATGTATCTGGGGGTTTTGATCCTGTAAATTTTGGTTATGCATTGTCAATTGATCTCGTGCCATTCATCATATTAAAAAGCGACATAAGTACTATTTATGCACGCTGGTTTCCCTACTAAATTACTTACAAAGATTTAATAGGTGATAGATGTTTCCATGAGGAACAGGTGTCACGAGTGAGTACAGTCATACGAGCAATAAATAACAAGTCATAAAAGACCAACTCTGTAACAACAGATTAATCATCATTAGCCCTCTCTGGAATATTTATAATTGGAATCAGGTCGTTAATTTTCTGCCTACTGCCAGCAACAGGTTAACCCCTTTTATTGCTGAGCTCCATCTCTGGAGGCCTGATCCCGATCCCGTTTGCAGTCCCATGGGGCTAGAAATGATGTTGCTGAGCACTCGGTGAACCCGTGCTCCTGGTGTAACGCGCTGGGCTCCTTCGTGGCTACCACAGGCAGGGGATGTCATGCCACTAGTGCTCTCCCAAAAATACCCTAAATATTTCCTAGCCTGTGCGCTAGTCAGGTCCAGGGGGAATGAGTTTGGGAGTTTGTAACATCTCTCTTTCTCATGCTGCCAGTCGTCTGTAGTCGTCTGGGATTATGTCTGAACCTTTGGAGCTGAGGAATTGTGTGTTTGTGCGTGTGTGTGTGTGTCAGCCGCTGCCGGAAATTCGGCATCTGGAATCGATTGTGCCACAGTCATCCCGAGCTGAGCTGGAAGCCAGAAGAGCTCCAGACTGCACGGGTGCCTTTTTTTTTCCTCCATTCTTGTGGGATTTTTAAAGCCCAGAGCAAACTCAAAAACATCCAAATCGCAACATCTCTAATCCTTACGAGTTGACTTCACATTCTTTGGTTTTCAGGGTCATATTGTGACCCTTGCACAGGGGCCAGGGCAAGCTCCCTTCTCCTGCCCTTTCAAACAGCACCCACCCTGCCCAGGCACACAGCACCCACAAAAAGCCAGCCTGGGAGAGTGCTGGGCTTACCTCCACACAGCCGGGGAAGGATGCACAGCTGCATTTCACCTCTTTGTACCACAAAGATGATGAAAGGACCACAAAGGAAGCTGAAAACAGCCTCTCCAGAATCCCACGTCTATCTCTATCATAGGCATCATCCCTGTGCTGGGCACCCTCATCCCCCTGGGTGAATACACCCTGGGGAAGAAAGATGGAGAGCAGAGGGAGGAAGAAGGTAGAAAGGGTGGATGGTGGGCTGCTGTTGTGCAGAACCTCATGAAGCAGCCATGGGACCACTCTGGATCCCCTGGGGACCACACCAGCCCTTCACTGCTTCCAGAAATGAGCAGCAGATGAGGAGTTCTACCCCTTTGGTATAGCTGAGCTCAGTTTTGCTCTATTTTATAGAGAAGTTTCTCTCTGAGGTTTTTAGAGGCTGCAACAGGATGTGTCTGTGCTGCAGGAGGCAGAGGGTGGATTCAGTGGTCACCCCCAGAGGCTGGTGCACACAACAGGGCGCTGGGAGGGTATCTGGAGCATCACCCCACCATACCTCCATCTGTGGTACCTGTAGGGCCAAAAAACAGCTGCCACCTCCATGGCACATGCCGCAAGGGTTTACAGGGGCATAAATCTGGGAATAAATAATTCCCTCTATAGTACAGCCCCCTCTTGGGTAATGCCACAACATGTGGTGTGGTTAGTTGGGATTTTTGCCTGTTAGAGGCTATTCTAGAACCACACTGCTCAGATGGTGAGAAAGCCCCTGATTCCCAGCCTGAGCTGGTCTGTGGTCAGTTAACCTCATCTGTTCCCCTGCCAAAATTGCTTTTACATAGCTCTTCTCTCTCACAGGCATTATCTTTCCAAGTATTTATAGAAAGCAATCAGTGTCCATTCGCACTCAAGTAGACTGAAGATATCATTTCTCAAAATCTGTCTGTGAGGAACTCCCCATGCGATGTGGGCAGTCAGAAGTTCCTTTTTCTGATGCTGGTTTGGTATTTCCCTTTTTGATGCAAAATCAGTGTTTTCTCTTTAGCTGGGGAAATTACTTGATCAACAGTTCCTTATTAATACCTATTTCCTCCGATTTATTCAATTTTCCTGGTGGTACTTAACCAAACCATTCCTGTTTAGACAATTACATATCAAGGAAAGATTCTGTTAGTGTAACCAGTGTTACCTTTGATGACTTGCAACATGGGTGTATCTAGTTTTTTCCGATGTCAGTATGGAATGAGATGCCAGGCACACTCTGGTGCTATAATGGTTGTTCCAGTAATTAAAGCAGAGATTTGAAGGAAATAGGTATGATTATCTTCCAGAAGACAGATAAGATAGCAGGAAATCAGGTTTGGAGCAAAATGAAAATGTTGTGGACTGATAAATTTAAGAAAATCTTCCATTCCAACCAAAAAGAAAAAAATCTCCTTGTTTCTCCTTATAGGTTTCCTTTTGATGTATGACACTTGGAAGGTTTTGGGTCTTGACATGGTAAATGAAACTGTAGACCTAGTGAAGGAGACCCTCCCCTAAAATCCATTATTTCTGCCTTTCTCGTAGTTTCTGATGACCTTTCCTTCGCCTCTCTCCTGAGCTGCTGAAGAGCAAGGAAGGCTTCTGCAATGAAACTCATGAATGCTCTTATTTCAAAACACTAAAATAAGCAGAGGGAGGCACTGTCCATGTATGCTTCACTTCAGCAGTGGAAGGGACATGTGACTTGATCTACCCATCCCTGAGCAGAGCCACCCTGTGCCAATGAGATGGGAGAGATTCAGATCCAAGCCCCCAGGAACCGCGTTGGGTTCAATGTGGAACTTCCAGAGCTCAGCACGGTTTTGTCAACTGGGATGTCCAAGCTCGTAGTGGATCAAGTGGCCTAAGTCACGTGGGAACGCCTTCTATTTCTTTCTCATGCAGATTTCCGTGCCAGTCACTTTGGACTTCTCCAGAGCAAGTCACCTGGAGCACAGCGTGCTGTCTCTGGATCTGTTCTCTGCAGATCCAAGCCAAGGTTTGCTCCCACGTCCTCTCGTGTGCTGCTCGTGTGGACAACTTCACGGGACAAATGAACAGCAGGGGCTGTCCGGGTGTCAGGTTCAATGTCACTCTTATTCAGAGAGGCAGGGGAAGGCTGTTCTGAGGAGAAGTCTGAATCTGGCTGGTTTGTCCCGTGGCTTTGCCATACGAGCGTATCCAAACCCCTTGGTTTATGGGTAGAACCGTGCTGCAGTTTATCAAGACAGATTAGCACAGGCTGAACATTGTGTCATAAGGAAGAGAGTCACAGCCTGCTACAATTTTTTACTTTATTGCCTTAAAAGTTGTGGGAGTAAAATGCTCCTCCCCTCTCCACCTCAACCCCCAAAACTGACTTCACGATTCCGATATTCCTGATCCATCAGCTCCCCGGATCCTGCCACAGAATTTATGCCAAACTCCAGCCAGCAAGTGATCGGTGAGGGGTGCTTAAACTGGGGAAAACAAATAAACCCTGGCGCCTTCTGAGGGGGTGCAGATTTTCACTGCATATGAGTCTTGACAACGTACATTATGTCTGCATTCAGCAACAAATCTGTTATCTCCTGGCCTCAAAAACATGCCACAGATGCAAGTTACAGAAAAACAGCTGCTACAAAAAGGGGATGTGTAAGTAGTTACCATCAAAAAAAATCCACAAACCTAAACAAATGTGAACTACTATAATGTCTCACTGGTTACCACAAAAGAGAGAGCAAATCTGTTTTGGAAGGGAAATGATGCAAACACCATTCTTCAAATCAGGAACATCCCAGCAAGACCTCCCACAGCAACAAAAGAAGTAAAAAGAACAGGGCAAAAAGGACAGGGCAGACAGCAGTACCTGGGCTGCACCATCAGATCTAGAATCCCCCAATGTTATGACGAAAAGATTTAATGATTAAACCACTCTGACACTGTCACTAGTGGTGCTGCGGTGTGGTACTTCAGTGCTTACCACAGGCTGGCTACACCAGCCAAAGTAGGGTCTCCTAGATAGAGCCTTCAGCGAACTGCCCCAATTAAAAAAATCGACCTTTCTAATCAAGCATATATTTATGGTCCAGGAGAAGGAGCTAGATCTGGAATTAGGAACCCCATGGCTTTTAATGTGGCCTCTGGAACATTGCCTGCTGCAGATCTGGGTGGGGGTTCTTAGGTTCCATGAACTGCCAGGTAAAGGTGCGATTGGAAATGAAGTGGGCCCTTGAGCACACAGAAACCAGCCATCTCTCAACCACAGGATCACTCTTTGAAAGGCTTGAGTGGACGTGGTCAGCTGTTGGCCATGAGGTCATGTTAATGGAAAACAAAAGCCAGGGTATGAGCTCCTTGACACTCTACCTGGTAAAGGATTGCTCTTCAAAGTGCGATGAGAACTGGGCAATACAGGAATTCACTAAAAAGCAATATACAACAGACTTGTGTATCATGAGCCTTGGGTCTCAAAATGTAGCCAGCTATTTGTACTCTTGGCTTTTTATATTTTCAACAATTCATGGAATCATAGAATGGTTAGAGTTGGAAGAGACCTTGAAGATCATCGTGTTCCAAACCCCCTGCCCTGGGCAGGGACACCTCCCACTAGACCAGGTTGCTCAAAGCCCCATCCAGCCTGGCCTTGAACACTCCCAGGGAATTAAATCAACCCTTGAATCTTGATAGACATTTCTGCTAAAAGCTACTAGATGGACTGCCCAGCTCCATTCCTGGTGTGAACGTAAAGTCTCTGACTGCCCATGTTTGGATACTGGAGTCTCAGGGTTGGAACTATTAATGATTGTGGCTGCCGCAGTGACATATCAGGCTTTAACATCTTGAGTTCTTCCACTTTTGAGATGGAGGGGAATATGCCTTCCAGCCATCTAATGGTTATGTGTTGGGGAGCTTCCTGCCCAAGTCTTTGTGGGCACATGAAGTTTGCAAATACGTGAAAAAGAAAACGCCATACAGCATTTTCTCCTGCCTAAACGTCTACCACATTATAACTCTGTAATTGCTCAGCTTTCTGCAATATAAAATGAAGAGCTCATGAAAATGCGGAGGCAAAGCTCCCCAATTCCCCAAAGAACCAAAAATGGGAACAACGTATTCTGAAAGTTCATTCTCAGCAGCCAAACTCTGATCCAAGACAGATGGAGTTGAATATTGTAGATGGAGAAGATTATCTTTTTATATATTGTTTCTCTTGCTTTATCATTCTCTACATTTTTATGGGCTAGCCACATCTTGCTCCATGTATGAATGTAAATACGTATGTAAATGAATACTATTGTGCAAAGTCTTTTTTCTGATATCAATAATGGGCTGTTTTCATCCCAGGGTTAGATGTACAGCATACTAAACCGCACGCTTTTTACTTTTGAGTATTACACTATTTCCTGATAATAAAAGTATGCAACCCCAGTTTATTGCCCTCCATTTAACAAAGGAAATCAATGTTTATTTTGTATGTCTGAAAAGTACAAACTCAATTAAAGGACTGACCGATGAAATATTGACTCAGGAGCTTGTACACAGACTTAATCACACATGTGGGAGAAACCCCCCTGGAAGACTGATTATGCTGCCCATCGAGAAGGATGCCAAAATCCATTAACTTCAACGGGAACAAGAATTGGCCAAATCTCCAAGTGCTCAGCCGGCCTCTCCAGGCTAAGGGTTGGCAAGAAACTTCCAGCATCTGCTGCAGGATCCTGTCTTTTGCTGTGTGTACAGAACTGCTCCTTCCACAATAACCCACATCTCCGATGACCCCCTGCTGCAAAGGGCAGCCAGCTGGATCCGGGTACCCAGCGGTGCACAGCTTGGATCTCTCAAAGAATTCATCTAGTCTTTTGGTATTAATTTTACTGTACTTGAACAATATACAAGAGTGGGCAACGGTCGCATCTGAAAATGGCCAGGTTTGCCTCGTAAGGCTGAAAGGTGATGGCAATTGTGGTGTTGGTTGTGTATTTCCCACTCACAAACGTGGCAAGTTTCAAAAACCCCTGATGTTGGCTATTTAAAACGTCACTGGCAAATTTTAACAGGCTTCGCTCTGGCAGTTCTATGTCTGATTTTTAACACATGAAAAATAGAAGTCTTTTTTTTCCGGGACAGACTGCATATTCAACACCATCGCTGGTAAAGCTGAAGCCAATGACACAATTTTTCAGTTGTGTGACTTTCAGTGTGATTTAGACAGAGCCATTTTCAAATGCAAAAGACGTTAGGTAGGACAAAAAGCCTCCCTGGGCGTTATAACCCAGAAGGATGTCCTGTTCCACTCCCCAGCTACTGATGACTTGCGTAAGTTGATGGTCAAACCTATTGAAACTACGCAACATACCCTGTTTTTCAGTTTCATAGACAGTGATGTAACTCCAAAACGAGCAATGATTAATGAAATTTCATTCGTCCCACCCAATGCAAGAAATGTCACACTGCTCCAAGCTTTGCTATTAGACAGAAAAACGTGTCTCTAGAAGAGCTTCTGCAACATTGGTTCTGTCAGAGACACAGCAGTTGGGCTTCTCTGCCCCAGAACATTTCATGTAACGTGGTAGGGATGCTCTGGGCACAGCTGGAGAATGATTCAAGTGGTTACAATTGGGTAAATGTTTCTTTGCTCAATATCCTAAGTCATTTTATCTACTAGGTCTTGTGTTTTCTTTAGAAACCGACAGAGTTGGGTTATCTCATGCAAAGCTGCAGCTGAAATGGAAGTATCAGAAGAGAAAATGTATAAATTTGGGAATGTCTCACTTTGTGGAAAGGTGACTCTCTCATGTCTCATGCATCAAAGCCACCTCATGACTGACTGCTGTGGGAGGGGTGCATGAGCCCTGGACCAGGAATCCCCATGGAAACCTCAAAAGTCCAGATAGACTTGTTCACTGCTCAGCTTCAGCATCTCTCATCCGCATTAAAGTGAAGGTATCATATAAAACAGGATCTCAGTAAAACCTCCTCTAAATTAACCCGTGCTGAAGGAGTGAGAGATGAAAAAGAAAGGGAGAAAGCTGAAGAAAGGCACGAGCAAAGCTGCTGTGTGAAACCTGTTGGCTTCCAGGGTTACGCAAATCAACAGTGGATGTTTTAGATAACCTCTTGTGGCTGTAACTTGACATGTCAAAGAGCAGTTCTGCCATACGGCCCTTCACTTTTTCTCCCCTTAAGAGGGTAACAGGAGATCTTTCTGTCATCCCGTGAAATTTCTATTCTGCCATGATGTAGATGCCTCCTCTACCACTAGTCATTCGATATATATCAGCCTCTGAAACTGATATGTATCGAGGGGCTGCGGAGGTAGAAATCCCTCCAAACTCTGATACTATTTGGGGGATTTATTAGGACACTTCCAGGGGGCAAAAGACAGTGCTGGAATGCTCACGGCAACCCACAGACCCCCGGGCTCTGCAGCAAGGGGGCTCTTTGGCCTGGCCGCTGTTGTGCCAAGCATGGATGGGAACTGGGTGAACAGGACTGAAAAGCACCAGATTGATCTCGCTGGTGGTGTCACGGTGCTTTTCTTGCAGATAATATAACTACTAAGAACGGCTTGCTGAGGAGGCAATTGGGCTCTAATCCCTCATGGCAGAGCAGACGTTAACACCAATGCAGTTGGCAAAAAAAAGCCTTGTGAAAGCACAGTCACTCGGTGAGTTACTGGGATGAATATTTTTGTCTCCAATAAGTGGCAATTATTTCTTCATTCACGGGATCTCCGTCTTCTCCCCCTCCAGGCAACAGAGCGAACATTTACGTTCTGGTAATCCTCCAGGGTGCCTTATAGTGACATGACAGAAACAAGAGAGATATCTTGAAGCTGATTAACCCCCAAGTACCGAAGGCATGAAATAATAAAATCAAAGGAGAGATGAAATGGAAGAGGAATTTCTTCAACATCATCTTTCTAGAAATGCTTTATCTTTTTTTGTTCTGAGGTGGTGAGCTGGCAAGCAGAAGCATTGCTTGGCAGGATCATCAGCAAAGCAATCAAATTGAATAAATCTGCCTGAAGGGCAGGCAATAACCTGGGGGACACCAGAGATCCAGACTGAGCGTTGAGGCCTGTTCTTGATGAATCCCTATTATATCACACTGCAGCACCACACACTCATCCATCACTGCATCTTTAACACAACCACACGTACATGACTCTAAAAGTACTTCTGTCCCTCAGAAGGTTTAATCAACTCTTTCCTTAGCAGAGGTTGATTTTCCTAGTTGTTCTCCAGCCTGCATAATGAAAAATACTGTAGTGAGGAAGAAAATGCTGCAGCGGCTCCTGCTTATAATTAAAACCACATTGTGGCAGAGCCCTGAGGACTGGCTGGGGGAGGTGGAGGCAAGGGGGGTTCCCTGGCTCTGCTCACAAGTATGATTCAGTAAGTCATTTCCAGGGTAAACATATAAATCTGTCCTTCTTGAACAGAATCCAAACAATCAGAAGTATCCCCCTTGCTTTATTCAAAACGTCTCTGCTGCTACCGAGGAAATAAAAGGAGTGGACAAAAACAAACACCCTTTGGTAGAAGTCGAAAAAGAAAATATTGAGTCTAAATGTTCAGAGGGCCACCGAGTAACTTCGCTCAGAGGCTGAAGTTCTGGCTGCTGCTGATGTTCCTGATAAGTATCCTACCTCACTGGTGGCGTCATGCGTGCACTGATGTTGTTGCTCAGAGTGTTCGGATTAGTCGTTAGAATGGATGCCCTGGAGAAAAGAAAAAACAGATGGGGGAAGAAGGGGGAAAAAAAAATAAAAAATCAACAGTTCTTCCCCTGCAGCAAATATGGTTTAGCTAATGTGCAAGTCTGGATTTGTACAGAAAGCAGAACCTACTATCGCATCCTGTTTTCATCAGTGTGCCCTGCTGGGAAAGTTTAGGACTGGCTCAGTCGAATGGAGAAGATCAAGAAGAAAACTCTTTTTGTAAGGGACAAAACTGCTGTCAGTTTTGTCCGATCTGCAGCGTCAGATTAAAAAACCCCAATTCTGACAGAGTTTGCATTGCAAATGAAGACTATTGAGCTGTCATAATGTAAGTTCTCCCACCCCCAAAATCTAACCCTGTATATAATGTCGTGGAAGAAGTCATTATCTCCTACAGTCTGGTAGGATGGCTCTCTCTGCTGTAAGCCCGGTGTCAGTATGAGAAGCTTTTCAGACCTAGTGCTCTTGTCTGCCATTTTGTTTAAAAAGTTGATCCTCCTTGTTATCTTAAAGACCTTTTCCTGCAAAGGCAGTGATGAGCTTAGAAAGTTGGTGTTACAACAAAACACCAGATATTGCAGAGGTGTTTTCCTCGGGAAAGTGATTCAAACTGAGTATCTAAAAATGGTGATACCTGAAATCACCTTTCTAGCTGTGTTCTAGGATCCGTTTTTGCTGCAGAACCCTAAACCTTCCCATCATTCCCTATTGAGACAATTCAAACAATTATAAGTCTTCTACTATTTGGCTTCATCGGGAACACCAAGAACAAGCCACAATGTTCAGCTGTAGCTCTTTCCCAAATTGTGCTAGTTAATGCTTTTCCTTGCAGACCCTTCCTTTCAATACAAGGCAGAATTGATGCTGCTAGTCCAGCCCAGTTGCACTTGGAGTGTCTGTTCAGGCAGGTTTATAACCCTGTAAAACAAGGACTCAGATGAGCCAGGTTACCCAAAGTAAGGATGTAGACAGCACAAACCCAAACAAATCCCAGCCATTAGAAGTCAGGAAGATGCCACCAGACAGTTCCTCCTCTCTGTATAATCAGCTACATTCTGCTCTGAGGATTTATAGGCAATTCAGCAACAGAGTTACAAGTGATTTTCCAGCGAACGCATATAGGAGACTGAATATTTCTGTGGTTATTTTACAGCATTTTGGTAGCTGCACACTTATCTTCCCATACATACCTTCAAATCTGCCAACTTAAGTGCAAATTGGTTAGCTAGAAGATGGTTTGGATTTTCTGTGGGTAATTTTTCCTTACCTCTTCCTTAGCTGACTCCACTACTGAACTTAGATTTATTGGGAAAGACTATGAGATGGAATTCCCAATAGCAAAAGTCCTGATGTTACAACCTCAGTGGGTCATTTCCATTTTGACTACAACCTCTTCCTGCATTAGCTCAGTTGCATGTGTCACTAGGACGCACACGATCCCATCACTCAACTGTGTTTCTACACATCAGGGGAAAGGCAGGCAGCAGAGTGAGTAGTTAGGAAGGAATTACATTTTTTCAGTCAGTCCTTTTACTAGCAAGAACTTTTAGAGATGTTATTGGCATAGTCATGGGAAGCGTTTTCCAGACTAGATTTCATCAAAAGACTTCAAAAAGGACTAGGAATATAAATTTGATATTTAGATGATTTTGCAAGGAACAGTAATTCAGCCTTGCTTCAGAGCTGAAATAACTCCTAGCAAGAGTAGAATAAAACCCAACACGTTGTACAGACGGCTCCTCATCATCTGAACTCACGGCTCATGCAGAGCACGTCTGGGAAATAGTCACCAACAGGGACCAGAAAGTTGAATCTGTTCTCCTGTGTGGTGATGGGGTAACAGAGCACCCCCACGAGGAAGAGCTGGAGGAGCTACAGGAGGGCAGGAGCATGAGAGCATCAGGGTGGGAGGGGATGGGTCATGGTATGTACATGCAGGCGTCTGGGAGAGGGGTCACAGCTCTTCTGGCAGAGGGAACTGCCTCTTCCTTCTGCCACAGACACATACCAGGTCAGACAGACGTATTGGGCAGCTGCTTTATCATCTGAACATCTTTCATATCAGAAAGATACACCATGTTCATGGGTAGCTTTGATGTTTCAGTGGGGTTTATTTCCCACTTCCCCAAGGACACCCTTCCCTCCGTAACTGCTCTCTTCCCGTGTGTAACTTGAAGGCACGGCTACTGGGGGCTGAAAGTGCTGCTGAATTGCTTTGAGAGGCTCAGGAGTTACATTCCCAAGTTGCCGCAGCACAAGGCAGCATGATACCAAGCAAGGCAGTACCCAGGTATTTTTAATGGTCCAGATTTAAGTGACTTAGCTACATTCATATTAAAAAGTCAGTGTTGGAGCATGAGATTTAAATAGGATTTGCTAAAGCCCATTTTACCCCTGAACCATCTTCTCCTGGTCTAACTAATGCTTTAGAGCTAAAGGAAAATGCCACAAGCTTAGCTCTAGGTTTCATCTTGGAGACACCTCCAAGTAGAAAGCAGGCTTGATAGGCATTTAAAGTCCCTTAAAGGGTACATTCCCCTTAATGGCACTTTCTGAAGGTCAGGAAATCAGCTGCTCAGAGCCTGTTCTGAAGAGTTTGCAGACTGGGAGCTTCAGCATCGTGGCTAGTGGGCTTGTGCTTCAAAGGGAAGTCAGGGTGGCGGGGGTGGGGGGGCTATATTGCAAAATTAGGCTGCCAGTCTACATCCATGGATACTTATTGTCTGTTACTGCAAATTACTGTTATATTTCCTACAAGAGTAACTGCTGAAACACTGCATCCAGCTGCGAACAGCTGGGGTGCTGGGGAATAAAATGCATGCGCTGAGCCATTTTCTTGGAAACCTTTTAGATATCTAAATACAATCTGAAAAGGGAAACAATTTTCACTAAAGACACCTTCCTTTTGTTAGCTTCCTCTGCCAACGGTGCTCTTCTGATGTCTCACTTTGTGGAAGGAAGCAGAAAGGCTTGTTGCAAGCTGTTAGGATACTGCTTTACCACAAAAGATCTGGCAAAATGTCCTGTGGGTTTAGCTTCATTTAGAGCTGTAACAGGATCAAAAGACCAGCTTCTTTATTTTCCTGAATCAAAATAAGGAAAGCAGAGGAACCTAACTATTTCCGTACCCATGAGGCTAGAGCTGAGTGAACATAACAAAGTCTTATCAAACAGAAAAGATTAATTCACTTGTCTGTAATTGCATGAGTAAGACCAGAACTGTAGCGGTTGAATATTGGTTTCTGGAAAAATTTGTGATTCCTCAAAGAGTTACAAACAATATTTCATCAGAAAATTCACCTAGGGAACAAGCCTATCGCTTCTGTGTTCTGATGTTTTGAAATTTACTTAAAAGGCATCACGTAGAATCCAGTTGCCCCAAATATTGTACTGCAAATAGTGGAAATGGACATTTTCAGAAATGTATAGGCTGAACTTTACCTTATACTATTCTCACTCTGACAACTGTGTCCATATGAAACACAAGTAACTGGCAAGCAATCCATCGACAGAAAAGCGAAAATACAACTAATATTGCTGGATAATTTATTTTGTATCTCACAGTATTATTGACACCACTAAAGCTTGGTTATCTTAGGATGGCTAATTTGTTTTTGAAAGGATCTCCATCTGTGCAACATGTTTTGTTAAATCTAAGCCAAATTTGGTAGAAAGGAATTGTACTTTTGCATGCCAGAAAAGGATGTATTTCCTGTTAATTTTGCAGACGTGCCTTTTCATTTTCTGCCCAGTGAACTGAGCTCAGATCCGTTAAAAGGTGGTTAATTCCTGAAACTTCCTCTAAGCTTTCGGTAAACTGAGAAACAGCACATATCACAGGACAGTAGAACAGGTAAAGAGGAAAAGAGTATTGGAGTTGCTCCTTTATTTTTTTTGGCTGCAATAAAAGCATTCCATCTCCTCTTGGATACATTTTCTCAAGTGATGTGTAACCCAACAATAGAGTAAGAATTGCAGGGTAAGAAGAGTTAGAGTCTTTGGAAGCTGAATTTGTAAAGGGCAGGTCTTACCTGTCCAGATCTTGTGTGAGACCTTTTGCATGGAAAACTAAAATATTTCACTACCTTTTGTTTTCAAGCATGAGCTGAGAGGTGAGAGATGGACGTGCGTTTGGGACAGAGACACTACAGGAGCTCCATGCCAAGCATCACCCACTGCCTCTACCGTCTCTAGGGCCTTTGGTGAGTCCTTTATCCCATGAGCTGGGATAAGAATATTTACTTAACACTTTATTTACTTCCTCTGCAGATGCTCTACCCTGTTAAAACCAAATACAGATGGTAGGTGATGTGAATACTCCCTCCTACATAAATCTCTGCATTTTGCATGGATGAAGCCAAGCGCACAGATTTGAGACCACTGCCTATAACAGATAGCCCTTGCCCCAAGCCGTGCAGTGCGCCTCTGGGCTTTGAAACTTCTAGGGATAAAAACTTGCTTTCTTAGGAATATTCCTAGCAGCTGATTGTCAAAGGAAAACAGACGGATATGGGTGTAAACAGACTCATGGGTACTGGATGTAAATCATCAGTGGGCAGGGACTCCCTGCAGCCAACAGTTAGGCTTGGGTAGAGTAAGTGACCACCTGGCCTGGAGCTGATAAGAAGCAATAAACCCCCCAAAACCTCCACTCTGAGCAAGAAAGGAAGAAATAGGTTCCAGCTTCATTCTCACCTATTTTAACTGAAGGGAGGATACACAGGATAACCCTGAGGGCAGATCCCTGCAGCTGCAAAGCAAAACCAGGTGGTTGGTGCAGCAGCACACAGCACCAGCCTCTGCTTAGCTTGATCGCTTCCATGGGAGCTGCTCAATTTTGAGCCAGTTTACAGATGAGTGGCTTTCAGAAGAGCTTGATGGATACAGTGTTCACAAACATAACTCGTGCTTCTGAAAAGCTAGATCTCATCCTAAACCCTTAAGCCGTCTGTATGGAAAATGGAACTAAGGTTCCCAAAGCAGCTGTGTCTTTGAGTATTGTTCCTTGAAAAGCTTACACTCTCCATCTGTGAGCGAACTCTCAGCTGCTCTCAGCTGGTGAAGATGACGGAAATTACTCTGTCGTGTGGCTGAACTTCTCTTACTTGTGGGTGACCCTTGGCAATGTTTAAGGGCTGTAGTCTTAATTGTTTCTGTATCTAACTGGTTATGCTTATAAAGAAGTGATTTTTTTTTTTTTTAAGCATTTAGATCTAGCAACTTAAAGGACAAGGAGAAAGCTTAGGTTGGTTTGGTATTGCTGTATCTGTAGCTAAATTGGAGCTACAATGCTCAAGGTGATGAATAAGCTTTGGTTTATGCCATTAACAGAGTAGGGAGAGGAAGACTAGGATTGGGGTTTGGATTTTGTTAGTCTGTAAAATATCTGAAATAATATTTATTGCTGTTCAGGGATATTTTTAGGAGCTCTGTTCTTAGGAGGAAAGATGTGCTTCGTCAGGTGATGTGTTGTTCTCCAGCCTATTTGGAAAAAATGCATTCAGGTAGGCTGTAACAATCAAAGCATGAGACATTTATGCATTGGTGGGTATTTCTGATTCAAAATATTTGTCAAGCTCTACGTTAACTATGTGGGTGTAGTTTCTGAATGTCTATTTCAAAGCCTCTTGTCTTCCTGTACCTTATTTAAAGAAAGGTTATAAGAAAGGAGGTGAGGAAACTTGAAAGTCAAACAACATTCTAGGGGTTTGCCCAGAGAACAGAGGAGGATGTAGGAAGCCTTACAAAGTGTCAGCTCTCCTCGCCCTCTTATTAAAGCATTGAAATTGCTATATTAATTCTGTTGATTAGTTTGTGTTTCTTTAAAAATGACAAATGAGTCTAGGGCTTTTTAAGGAAGAATTCGCACTTAGGAATAGAGCTCTCAAAGATACCAGAATTAGACTTAACTAAAGCTTTATTTACCTCACGGTATTTGCCTCTGCAGTTGATGAGGATGTGCTTACTGGGCTGATGGTAAGAAGCATTCACCCCAACTATTCAAGAAGAGCTTCAGGCTGCCCAGTGTGATTTGCTATGGGAAGCTGTGCGTTACTGGCAGAGACTGGTTCTGGCTGCTGCCTTTGCTGTTGTGCTTCAGTGCTGATGCCCTTGAAACAACACCCAGCGTGTGATCGGGAACCCTGTGCTGATGAAGCTGGTGTCTGCAGGTAAGGCGTGGAAAGATGGTCCTGATCCTCTCAAAGTCATTGAAGATCCCATACTATTTTTCCAAAAAGTAAAGGGCTTAGTGCCAGTGCTTTAATCAGGCTCTTTGTATCAAATGAGTGTGATGAGGGGTAATGGCTGTTGCTCTCACAGGGGCTGCTCCATGGTACACAGTGACAGTCATTAACAGACTTGTAGATGGATGTCACAGCTGGACAAAAGAATTCATCAGGCTGTTTGCAATGCTACTGCAATGATCTGGTTTGAGAGACATCGTAACTCAGTGCACAAGGTCTCCTTGAGAGCTGCTGGGCTGCCCAGGTACACCAGGAGACTCTCTGAGCTCATTATCACTAATGCAGAATGTCCCAACTCCTGCCTCCCATCCCGGACATTAAAAGCCCTGGTAATGAGCTTTGCTGGTCACTGGCACTTTCTTAGAAGATTGTGCAAAACCAATGAAGATGGGTCACCTACGCTGCCTGGCTGCTCCATGGGATCAGGGTAATATTACTGGGTTTTGCAAAGCTAAAGGTAGCGATGAAGCCGTGCATTGCACCCCTTGGCTTTCTCTAATGTACTTTAATAAGCCTGCAAATTTGGGGGTGTTAGAAACACAAGTAACTGTATAATATTTTGTTGCCCTTCATACAGCTGTGCTCAGTTGTTGACAACATGACTTGGGAGAAAGCAAATGGTTTTGCAGCCCTGGAGTCTGGAATTCATTAGTGGAAATTTTCAGACGTGGGGTGGTTTTGGGTTTGTGTTGATTTTTTGGTGTTGTGGGTTTGTTGTTTTTTTTTTTTTTCTTTTTTATTCTTTGGCTTAGCTACAAGAAGTCAAAGCAAACGGAGCTGAAAATTCATAGCGAGGGGTGTGAAAGAGTTTCTTTGGTCTCTTTTACCAAAGAAGTAACTGGACAGAAAAACCAAACACTTGTGAATTTCTTTTTCCTGGTTTGTTTTATCTGTGAGAGCAAACCTTTACTGAGAAAATGAGCTCTTAAGAGCTTCTCTGGAATTCAGGTTTATTTGGAGAACTCTAACAGGATACTTGCTACTAAAGACTTCAGTTGTGCTAATCTTGGAAAGGAAAGGGGAGGAGACGGGTGAAGTGACGCTAATTTATTCACTGAAGAGTTCAAACTATGTAGTTTTCCCTACAAGGATCTTATTCTCCTACCAAAAAACACACAGGAACCCTGCACAGAAATAAAAACGGCACGGCAAATATTAACCTGTGAGATCCTGACTCCAGGCAGAAGCAAAGCTCTTTGATAACGTAGTGCTGTGTCTTGGAAAGGTGGAGTTATGTGCTTGCATTTATTGGACCAATTTGTTTTCTAGGCACTTAGCAAGAGTAGACTGCAGCATTTCATTAACGGGATTGTTTGGAAGAAACATTCGGGGGGGGGGCAACGATATTGTCCCAGCTTTTGGGAACTGATTTCTAGAACATTTTCCTTGAGGTCTTGTACCCCAAGCCTGCCCCAGGAGCCACCCTTCCCTGCCACGTTACTTCCCGCTACCTTCTAGATGGCAAATATTTCCTCTCTTGTTGCACTCCTCTGATGCTAAGCCACAGGAGAGTCTGGGCTCTGGTCCAGGGCCAACCGCTTTCTGACAAGCACAAGTGACACCGTAACAAACAGCAAGGCTTTGGAGAGTCGCCTTTTCAATAACTAATGGGAGGTGGAAGAGGAAAAAGCGTATGTGAAACCTCTGCCACTAGATTTTGTTCAGCGCACACTGAGGGTCTGCTACAAAAGAGATTTCAACGTGAGCTTCTGGAAAGCTGCATTTCTTGTGAATGACGAGGTGGTTTACGCACACCTACAGTCTAGGAAATCCTTTAAGCCTTATGTAAATACAGGCTAACAAAACTACTTTGCCTGGGACTTCAGAAGTGTTAGGTAAACTTCTCCAGGATTGGGAGACTCAGTTGCTTGAAAAAGATAAAAAGAAAAAAAAAAAAAAAAAAAAAAAAGAGAACACTCTGTTCTATCTTCTCAGTTGTCTTGGATTCCAAGCCGAGTTATGTTTTATCTTCCTTTGCAGGCACGGAGTGGGGTGGGAGATTCAATGCGTGAGAGCAGCCTCAAGGCAGGAGCGGTGTCTCAGGGTGAGAGCAGCCTCAAGGCAGGAGCGGTGTCTCAGGAAAGCTTTGCCCGGCTCTGGACAGGACCATGACTCTCACCAGTTGAAGTTCTAGTTAACCCCTCTGCATCCCTCAGCTGTGGCGTAGGGAGGATGCTGTGGCTTGTTACTTCACTTAACATCTGTGCTTCTTGCCCGGAGGCAGCCAGTAAACAATGTGATTCAGAGAAAATGAAATCTGAATATTTTTTTTTCTGTAAACTGGAATGTGTAATTATGGCAGATGATAATCCTCCATTTCTTGGAAAAGGCAAATACTCTTAGCCGGGATTTCCTTAGTGTGACCCAGTTCAAAAAGCAAATGACACTTCATGTGGATGACTGCAAAGCTGAAGTAGCAAATTGCTGGCCCTTAGTGCCAAGGGTGCTGGGGCTTGCTTGGTGAACTCAGAGTCTTCCCTAAAGCTCATCACCTTCGGTTCCCAGCAGGAGAATTCTTGTCCTGGCTTCAGTGGCAGATGCAAGATGGACCGTGAAGCCGTTCCTTCTGGCTTCTTTTAGAATCATAGAATTGTCTACCTTGGAAGGGACATTTAAGATCATGTAGTCCAACCATCAACCTAACTCTGAGAAAGTGCTTAGAGACATAGTTTAGTGACTGGCTATGTCAATCCATTTTTTAAATACCTCCAGGGATGGGGACTCAACCACTTCCCTGGGCAGCCCATTCAAATGCTTAATAACCCTTTCGGTGTAAATATCTTTCCTAATATCCAATCTGAACCTCCCCTGGTGCAACTTGAGGCACCAACTTGAAGTTTCCTCTTGTCCCACTGCCTGTGACTGGGGAGAAGAGACTGACCCCCCACCCCGGCTACACTCTCCTTTCAAGGAGTTGTAGAGAGTGAGAAGGTCTCTCCTCAGCCTTCTTTTCTCCAGGCTGAATACCTCCAGCTACCTCAATAAGATTCCTCGATAAGACTTATTCTCCAGGCCCCTCACCAGCTCTGTTGACCTTCTCTAGACACCTCCCCCCCTTTTAGAGCTGCTCATTGTAAATGATCTCAGAAGATATGTGATATAAAATAGAATGGTTCCTTATTTGAAAATTTCTCTCGACCTTTTGAACTTGAGCACGTACAAGGTAAAGCTGCATTTGTTTTGCTTGCTAAGAAGTAACTCAAAATTTTCACACCAGGTGGATTTATAAATTCACGTACTCCTGTGAAGTGTTGGCCATTTCTTGCCTTTAATTCAACACCTATATGTGCTTGAGTTAATTTGATGCCATCAAATAGTATTATAACCACATCTGAGGCCAAGCCCTGGGCTGATGGCAGTGCATTCAGATGCTCTCTCGGACCATGGCAATGCCCCGTGTGTCGCTTCCACAGGCACCAGTTTAAACATTGCTAGGCTTAGAAGACTTTACCTCCACTCTCCTCAAAAACAGGGTCAGAACCTTTGCAGCTTGTAAAGCCAGGAGAGACCTGTGCTCACCCTGCCTGGCTGCTGCGGGACCCCGTGCCCGCTGCCTTGGAGCAGAGCCGGTGTCCTCAGCACCCTCGCTGATGGGGGGCGGAGGCGAGCCTGGCGCACGCAGCTGTGCAAATAAGGGATTTGGCTGTTTTGGTTTCAGGTTTGCCAGTTTTGGTCAACCGAGTTGAAAACCACCTGCGTTTGCTGTCAAAATGTACAGCTTTTTGGATCTGACTTAAATGTTATGATTGGAGGAGGACTTTTTTTTTTTTTTTTAAACAGTAAACCCACTTCATTTTCTGATGTAACAGAAATACAGAAAACATAAATATCTCTTAATATCTCATAATATCTCTTTGGTTTTCTGGCTCTCTCCTCCCCCAATGCCCCAAATTCTTCCCTAAATTTTGTCCAAGTTACAGTGATTGTCATCTTGTCTTCCACTTGTCCAGGCACGATGATGGGGTAAGTTGAGGACAATGTTTTCCTTCAAAACTGAGTTTCCTGCTTTCAGTCAGCCCACAGCTTGCCTCACCTGGTATGTTCACACCAAAACAATCCCAGGCAATGGCAATACCACAGGCAACATTGGTTGCCAAAGGCAATCTCTCAGTGCAGCAGCATTTAATATGCCCATTGGGGATGTCATCCTTCCATGCATCCCATGGGGCATTCTAAGCATGAGGCTGTAAATCTGTTTAGTAATTGGAGCTATTAGGAGGAGATAGAGTCCATCTGAGCAAAGGAACCCCCCCCAAAAAAGGGGAAAAACACAAGGAATTTGGAATTTTTACTGGCAGTAAACCAGTGCAATTCAGAGGTTGGTTGTAGCAGTTGTTCAACTGGAGTTTGCAGAAGTTGTCAGAGGAC
>VZRU01019266.1:52897-73276 GCA_013398155.1 Pedionomus torquatus
GGGGGGAGCATCTTCCACCTCGGGCCGGGGCGCGTTGCCCTGACGGGACTGACTCCACCGCCTCCCGAGGAGCGTCCTCCCCCGGAGCCGCCCGGCGGAGCCCGAAAGGGTCCAGGAGGGGCGGAGTAAAGCGGGGCATGGCCCGAACCCCCGCGCCCCCCCCCGCCGGGGCTGTGCCCCTCGCCGTGCGGGTGGAGCGGCCAACGAGCGGGGAGGCGGGGGCCGAGCCGGGCGCTATAAAGGGCCGGGGCGGCGATGCCCCAGCGGGGTCGCCTTTGCTGCCAGCGGCCGGGATCGTGTGGCCGCTGCCATGTGCGGTGAGTGACGGGGCCGACAGGGCCCCTCCGGAGCCGGGGGTCTCTGCTGGCGGGGCTGGAGCCGAGAGCCGCTTTGTCCCCGGGGCTGCCCCGCTCCGACAGCCCGGGGCGGCCGCGGTCCCGCCGGCGCTGCGGGTTCCTTCCCGTGGTGTGGGGGTGGGAAGGGGGGATGACCGGCTCCTGAGGTGATGGCAGGTAAAAGGGAAGCTCCTCCGTCCTCCCGAGGACAGGAGGCTTTTCTTTTAGTCCCCCGCAGCTTTGCCTCTCTGCTGTGTCCTCCTTGGCTGGCGGCTCGTCCCCGGGTCTTGGGATGGGGAGGTCCAATTCCCACCGCCCGGCGGTTCTGGGGGTTGTCCTGGCCGCCCTGTCCCACCTTTGCTCCTGCTGGTCCCCACGCCTGGGTGTATCGGCGCCTGGGCTGGCATCCAGCATCCCCGGACCGGGGACCAGCCGGGACTCGCTTCCCAGCCGCCGCCATGGGAAGAGTTTGGGCTTTTGAAACAAAGACGGTGGAGGAGCTTAATTGTTTGCTGTTGTGAGCTTGCTCACCTTTTTTTACCTGATAAAGATGGGGTGGTGACGCTAATGGCAGCAGCGTGCCAACCATTGCCTAGATGTGCTTTGGATCGGCTTAAAATCAAAGCGCTGCTAATTTTAGTTATGGAGGAAAGTCTAGCAAAAACTCTTCACTAAAAACTCCTCTCAGGTCTGGAAGGATACTTTTGTTCCAAGCAGAAAAAGCTTGTGTGTGTACTTGTGAGCCATCATGAACAAAACCTCTTTTGTGAGATGCAGGGCTGAAAGTGACTTGAGTTACTGCTCCCCAAACTGTGCTTTCCCAGCTGGATGTCTCTTCCCTGCCTCCACGTCCTCTTTAATTGTAACCCCAGAATGCGCAAGGACTCCAGTAAGCCTCTTTCACTTGAATGGAAACACAAGGTGATATTTGAGCCACTTGAATGGAAACACAAGGTGATATTTGAGCCCTACGTGACTCTCCGGTCGCTATCAATGGGGCAAACTCGGTGTCTTCTAAACAAAACCCCCTCAGGCGAGAGATTTGGCTCGGGGTGGAAGCAAAGCAAAGGTATGGGTGGCAAGCACTAAGCGGTGAGACATGTAATGGTAACATCAAAAACCTTAGCAGATCTGGGCCAATTGGGAAGTGAGGATGCTAGCAGTGTTAAATGAGTTTGGTAAAACGTGTAGTTTAAGGTAGAGTAACCGACTCGGGATGACATGGCAAAGAGAGCTCGAGAAGTGCAGAGAGAATAGTCCTAGTTTTCTTCCCATCGACATTTGGAGACCTTTCACGTGAGTTTCTTATCATGAAAGACATCCCATGTCCTCCTTGCTATGCTGCTCTGCTGTAAGAGGTGCAGGAGTTCTTGAGGTTGCAACCAACAGTTTCTTAATTACTTCTTTGGTGGCGGTGGTTTTATTTTTGCATATCTTTCCAGGTTTAACCATTGAGACTATGTCCTGTTGTGTTTTTCCTGACGCATGAAGATTTAAACCCCTTGTTTTCAGTTTTGAAAATACATAGGTCATTAAACGCTGCCATAAGCATGTTATTTAGAAAACAAAATTGAGATGTTATCACGCATGCACTTAAGAAAACAGTATAGCAAAGGTATGCAGGATTTAAAAAACAAATGAGAGGCTTTTAAGTTGATTACCTACCTATTTTAAATAAAATTTTATTTCATCCAGATATGAAGTTGAGACTGGGACTTTCTCAAAGCTAAGTTCCTGGCATCAACCATGTCCTTATGCCAATAAAGGCATCCTTTTAGTTTATTTAAAAAATAATTAATTTTGTTCAATCTTAAAGTATAGGCTGCCCCCTTCTTGGTTTTGGTGAAGTCTTGGAATTGCAAGAGTTCTTGTGGATTTTTCCTACCAAAAAATACTCTGTTAATTTTTCCTCTTCTTGATGCTCTGCTCTTGCAATCCTGAAAGGGAAAGGGCAAACTGTAACATCTTGATATGCAAGAAGGGGGAGAGCCTTGTGTTCAGCATCTGTCCCTGATTAAAGCTGGTTTTAGTAATGTTTTCAGGATCTTCTGTTTTGAGTGTCTGATTCTAAAGGTAAGACATACATGGTTGACCCAGTTTGTGCTTGTTTGTAAACTCTGTAATTATGGAAAGTTAGAAACTAGATTTGGCATTCGGGTCAAGAGAGCAATGCACTAGTAAAACACTTCTTAAAGGCTTTCATTGAGTTCTATGTTTGTATGTTATGACTCAGGAAAATATTCCATTGCTTACACTGATTTGTCAGAGCAGCTTTCCTTGATACATATCATTTCAGTATTGCATTAGCTTGGAGAGTCCTGGAGTGTTCACTGGGGAGGAGAGATGCAAGCTCTGGAAATGGTGTCTAATAGCTTGAGGGTGCCATCATAAAGCAACTTGTGAGCATCACAAAACTCTCTTGTCATGAGTATGATTCAACTAAGGTTCAGTCATATTGGTTTGCTTCCAGAAGGAATTAAGCTACAAGAAGTCTTTATCGAAAGTTGTTTCTACATGAGTTGAGCAATGTGCTTTAAATCTCGCCAAAAAAGATGACTGCGTAGGGAAGAAAATATGCAAGTGGGTAAATCATGAAACAGAAAAGCACTAGAGGAACAGCGCTGAGAGTAAGATTTATTTCCTTTAACCGAAAGAGTTCATAATATGTTCCTTGAGAAGACAGGCTGCAGCTATCGCTTTCATCGTAAGCGGCCTCTGGTGACTTCTGCGTCTTCTAGTTCATGTGTGTGGAAGCACAGCTACAGTTCCCTGGAAACAAGGATCTTTTTAACAATTGCAGCACACTGGTAGCATTGTAAGGATGGTCCCGAAGGAAGGTTTTTCCTGGAGCTCTGTGTAGTCAGAGATGCCACATGGAACACACGAGGCTGATGTTTCTTAAATACATTGTGAAATCTGGCCTAGAAAGTAGAGCTGGATCTGAAATGAGGTGTGTAGCAATGTCCTGGAATGATGTTGAGAAATTTATATTGAAGAAATTGAAGAATGCTGCTCTTGAGGTTCGTGGTTAATGCCAGAGAACGGTAAATATCTGTCTGGAAAAATGATCAGCAAGCTCTCACTCTAAGATGACTGTACATAACCGGAGGCATTGTTTTTTAAAGCCTCCATGAAGAACAGTGTTTAGCTGTTTGAGTTCCCAAACACCTCTTTAAGTGCAACTATTGTCTTAATATCTCTGTTAATGTTGGATGCTCTAGAAATAATTAGGCTGGGCTCCTTGTAAAGCTCATTTCTGTAGCAGAAAAGCATTTTCTACCCTTTAATCCTTCCAAGATAAATTCAGAGACCAGTGTAATAGTCTTTTAGTCTCGCTGTCAAAGCAACCATATTAATGTCTTAAAACCAGTGGAGTAACTGAATTCACAATAATATTTATAAGGGAGATTTATTGGTGTATCATTATAACAGCTTCTTTACAGCCATTTACGGTTCAAAAGCCTTAATTGAAGGGGAAGAAGGTGTTAGATTTCAAACAAAGGCTTCCTCTGTTTAAAACATTTGCTTGTTTGAACTGCTTATCTGGTGAGCTCTGAAAGTCTGTTTTTTTGCTAACTGTAGTCTCCAATCCTGACTTGTTGCTTGGAGAAACTGTTGAAACAGTGGAATTGGACGTTTCTGTTTTATTGGGGTACAGATTGGGGTACAGATGGGGTACAGGAGTTAATAAAAGGGCCTGATCTATAAGTGCAGGAGTCCCCAAAAGGGCAGTAGACAAAGAGATGGATGTTCTCCTTTGCAGGTGACCTGTCTATTACACCATTTCTAATGATAAAATGACATCCCCCAAACTCCTTTTAATGAAAAAAACAACAAAACAAAACCAAAAAAACCCACTTGTGTACTTTTGCCTTCAAAAAAACCCAAAAATTATGTGGAAGGGGAGAACCAACCCAAAAACTAAAAAAAAAAAAAAGCCACTTCTTGGTGGATGAGTGGCCTATTCAAGAGAAGAGGGACCAGACCTGGCAGACTCCTCCAGGCTCTGGTTGCCGAGTAGGCAAGGAGTGAGCTCCGCTCTTCTCCTGCAATGCCTCCGTAGAAGTTGACCTGAGTAACACGGGGCAAGAGAAGGGACCCCGTGTCTCCCATGTGTTGGGTTTGGCTGGCAGCCTTGTGCTGAGGCACCGCAGAATGAACGCTTGTTTTTTGGGTGACCCTTGGTTTGTATCTTCTGTTGCTTTCCTTTGTTGTCCTATCCTTTTGACTTCTGCCCTTTCTTTATGTTTTCTCCTCTATTCTCTTCCTGCTGAAGTGGCTGTTGTATACGGGATTAAGCTGGAGCCTTTCAGAAATAAATGTTGTGCCTAGTACCTACCCCTGGGTATTTAAGGCCATGACTTTGATTACAAAAGTCTCCTTGTGTTAGTACTGGTGAATATATTCCTTCTTTGAATGGCTAGGTTTAGATCTGGGTATGAAATAGATCACAATGTTCCCATTTTCAGCTGTGGTTTTCATGTAAAGTAGAATTTTTTTTTAAGCTCTCAAGTGTTTAACTCTTGGTGGGTAACATGAAGAGAGCAAAACTGGCCAGGAAAGCGTATACATTTTGTGTGGTGAAAATGAGGGTCCTGATTTATTGTATTTGAATTCTTTCCATTTAAAAACACAGCAGGAAGAGTTGTGCTAAATGGGAGGTGGGGTTCCCCTTCTCTGTGATGATGGTTTTAAAGGGCTTTGAATTGAATCTGAAGGGATACAAACTCTAAAAAAACCTTTGCTTCTCCCCCCGCCCCCTTCCCCTTTTCTCTTTAAACAGGAATTTTTGCTTATCTAAACTACAGAGTGCCTCGGACTCGGAAGGAAATATTTGAAACTCTGATAAAAGGATTGCAGAGACTGGAATACAGAGGATATGACTCTGCAGGTATGGAAACTAACTCAACAAACGAACTTTAGCAACCAGTAGCTACAAATGGGACTCTTTGTGTGGTTTTTAACTTCTGCGTGTTGGATTGATCTTTTTTTGTTGTTTGGTTGGGATTTATTTGTCCTGCAGATTGAAAGAGTGGAACTAAATACCTTGATTATTTTGAATTTTCTTCTTTAGCTTTTCTCGGGACTTTAAATTAGATGTTTAACTCTGTAATCTGATGGTGGTTGAGGTTTAGTACATATAAACAAGCAAACAGCGTGTGAGGATGAAAATGGCATTGCAAAGTTGTGTAGTTTGGTGTCTCAGCCTTTTTTGTGCTCACGACCCAGTGACAGTATGAAGAATAAACTTGTCTTTAAATTGGAGTTGGCTGATTTCATCGGGCAAAATATCAGTCTGTTCTCAAGCAAAATTTGAAGTGGCTTATGTATATTCTTATCTATGATTTGGATATAGAACTTGGTCTAGTTTGACTTGCAACAGATGGTCTAGAGAAAGACTTTAAATATATCCCATTGCAAGATAATTGAAAAATAATATTTCCATTAGTATGTGCTTGTCAGTATTTTCTCAGCATTTTTTCATCCAGTGTTTAAATATCCATTCATGGTTTAAATAATGCTTCTCTGTGTGTCTTTTATTGTAGGAGTGGCAATTGATGGAAATAATAATGAAGATAAAGAAAGGTTCATCAAACTAGTTAAGAAAAGAGGAAAAGTAAAGGCCCTGGAAGAAGAGTTGCACAGTAGGTATCTTAAAAATTACCATGTTACTTTGGCCTCCCAGTCAACATATCTGCATCTCAGCAGAGAGTCAGACCATGAAATTCCAGTTATGATTTTGTACCAGAAGTGACTGCATTGTGTAATCCAATGGCAGGTTAATTTTTTGTGCCCTCCAAATTTGCACTTCAAAAGCAAATTGATCTTTGTGTATAGTGCACTGAAATTATCAGTCCACTCTCCCCTCTTTTGGTTACTTTGTTCAAAACCTGGGCTCCTTTGGTGCTTTACTGGGATGATTTCTGTGCTCGGTAGCTGAAATGTCGGAACATGGACTCTTGACAGAATTGACAAGTGTTTAAGCATCTGGCTGTCATCACAATCTGCTTTATGCAGTGCTTCCATCTGTGAGGAACTGAAGTTGTGGTTTAATACCTTTATATTATAATTTGTAGTAATGTGGTCTGTTAGCCTAGCTGAATATTGGCTGAAAATGGTCCAGTCTTGGCAAACAAAGTTTTAAATCACAGTAGCTTGAACTATCTGAAGTGGAGTGTCAGGAAAGCAAATGGTTTAAAAGAAAGCCAGAAAACAACTTTTAGATTTTTGCCTGTAGGAATTCTCTTAGTGTTTTACTAGTGGGCTCTGTGTGTGTGTGTGTGTGAGAGAGAGTACTCAATTAACTAAACTTCTTGTGTATAGAACAAGATGACCTGGATGCAAAAGCAGATTTTGAAACACATTTTGGAATTGCTCATACCCGCTGGGCGACCCACGGAGTACCAAGTGCAATAAACAGTCACCCTCAGAGATCAGATAAAAGGAATGGTATGTAGTCTCTGCAGCGCTTGAACTCTATGAATCTCAAATGGTTGAACTCACATAGTACGTACATATGTACGCTCTCCTTTCTAGACTTATGGCATCTATTTTGTATACAAACAGGCCTAAGCTGTTGCTATTCTATCTAGGTTAGATGCTCTTACAATAGAATAGCATCTTTTGAGGCTAAAGTAACAGTGTTAAAGATTAATGAGATCTGTTTTCTGAAAATTGATGCCAGTCAATGTGTGTCAGTGCCAGTGATGTCAAAGGACAACACTCCTGTTTTAAGAGGTAACACTCTTAAAATGTAAGTGCATCAATATTGTCTGGGCTGGAAAAAGGAGATTTCATATCATTTTTCACTTGAGATGGCTTGGTGCTCTTCTACTGATTGTAGTTTAAAACCGTCTTGATAATTTGGTACAACTTTCATATGCCTTCAGAATTTGTGTCTGCTTTCTGTTGTCCGTGTTATGGTAAACTGTAGGTCTGAAAGCTATAGAAGGTAGTTTCTAGTGTTCTTGTAAGCTTTTTTGCCCCTCTGATATTGTGTTCTGAGTTAAAGATCTTAATTTTACATTACTGATGTATTTGTATCTGTATTTTGCAGAATTTGTTGTTATCCATAATGGAATCATCACAAACTATAAGGATCTGAGAAAATTTCTGGTGAGCCTGTGGCTACTTGATTCTAAAACTAGAAATTAAATGCCCCACCAGCTACTGTCAGATCATTCATGCCTTTCTTTAAATCTGAATTCAAGTTTCTTGATATCATCTACAAAGTAGTAACATGAAGGAGTCTGCCTGATGAAGATACGCAGAAGTAAAATATGGTCTTGGGACCGTAAATGCAAAATACTTCTGAGTAGAGCACAATTTGCGCTCAAGTTGTCAGAGAGGGTATGCGGAGTGGGCTCCCTCCTGTCTCTTGTTGCTTGACAGATGCTGAGCAAGTCTGACACTGTGTCTTAGTATTTCTCAAAGAGTAAGATATGACAGGATAAGTCTTTTATATTTTGTGTATAGTGATATATGTCCACTTCCAGTGACTGCTCCAGGCAGTCTCTTAATGTGCACTTTCTGGTAGGAGACAGCTGAAGGGCTCTTCAGTGTTTCTTGCCTGAGGATGAAAACGCTTTTTACCCTTCTGTGCATTTCAGGAGAGCAAAGGCTATGAATTTGAATCTGAAACAGACACAGAAACGATCCCCAAATTGATCAAATACATGTACGACAACAGAGAGAGTGAGGACACCAGTTTTTCAGCCTTGGTGGAAAGAGTGATTCAACAGTTGGTAAGTGGGAAGTTCTTTTTTTCCTATATAAGCTATTTATGGGGTTTGTATTCTGCATTTATGCATTTAGATCCTCTGCAGGAGTCCTTTGAAGGTGCTGCAAACAACAATTTTTGGCCTCTAAAGAATGCTTAATAGACCGAGAAATTAGATTAAAATGTTGGAAACTTCAAAGCCTTTTCAATGGTAAATTTTTAAGTTACATTAGAAGTGGGTTTTGTTTGTTTGTTTTTATTATTTAATTTTTTTCTTAAGCAACAGGTTACCACTGTTTTTAATGAAGTAGCTTAATTTAAGAAACTGTAGGAGCCTCTAGGGGTTGAAATATCTCATAAAGGGCAGTGTGTTCTTAGAGGATATTCTGACCATGCTAAAACACTGCTGTGATTCAGGTTTGTCTGATTGTGTGCCTTGGCTCCCATGTTTGGAAATAGATCTAACAAGCTGTACTGATTCCTGGCGTAGCTGGTTCCCAAACCAAAGTGGGAATCTACTGTTACTTCGCATGTGAACGCTTAAAATCTTTGATGGATGCATTGCAAACTTGGAGAAGGCTCGCTTTGTTTCCTCTCCCCGGCCCTGGGCAGATGTTTTCGCTCCCCTTCCTGCAGTTTCTCACACTTTTTTTTTCACCTCCCCTTTTTCCTCTCCAAAGCAGCTCTGTAGGATTCCCCTAGAGCAGGGCTGGAATTCACATGCCTTGTCTGGGCCAGCGGTTATAGTGGTGCAACCACCTATTTGAGGGGAAGGGATTCTTCACCTGAGCACAAAAGAAGGGCAGAATAGTCAGGCTGGAGACAAGCACGTGTTACCATCTCTCTTCTCTCTACAAGGCTTTTGCTCCTGCTTTTCAAATGCTTCTCAAGTTTGTAAGCCGCACTAATACTGTAGAGTGGTTGATTTTGTGTTCCTGGGTTTATTCTTGTATTGTGGGTTTCAGGGCTTTTTCTTTTTTTGCCTTTTTTTTTCTTTTCTTTTGGTGGAGTGTTTTTTTGGAAACGAGTTAGTGAGAATTTGCTGCTTAAACTCGAATTAGTAACTCCAAAATTTTAGCTGAAAATGCATGACAAAATGCAGCCACGTGCACACTCTTACTAAAAAATCTTACTAAAAGTAGATGTCTTATGGTCTTCGTTAATTACAAGTAATATCTTGGAGATTTTTCTTAACCCTTGCATGAGAAGGTGGTGTTTTTATTTATAAAGAGAGGCTAAGTGCTCGCTTCCTGATGGTTCAGCTGGTGCCCTGTTACGTGCCTGTTGGCTTGTTCTGCTCCATGACCAATTCCTTTAAAGGTGCAGTCTGCCCTCCAGGAAGAGATTCCTGATAGCAGTAAAGAGCTTTCCTTCAAAACCCCCTCAGGAAGAGGGGCCCCAGTTTAATGAGATGCAACTGATTGAGATAAGTTGTTCGGGATTTATTTATTTATTTTTCTCTTCTGTTTGGATGGTTTCCAGGAAGGTGCTTTTGCATTGGTTTTCAAGAGCATCCATTACCCAGGTGAAGCTGTTGCTACCAGGTTAGTATAAGTTCATTTTATACATAAGTCATGTCTTCCTTTTAGTTAAAAAAAAAAAAAAAAATTATGCTAATATCTCATAAAAACAATACTGATTTTTAATACTGATGTTTAAACTGCTTAATGAACCAAACTTCAGGAGGCAGATGGAATTGTTGTAAAGTGCAGTAAAATCTCTGCTGAGCATCTCTTCATCTGACTTTTAAATATAACTTAATTTGAGGCGCACTGACTGCAGGTCACAGAATTAGCCAGAGGCTCGTGTTGATTCCCTATGATCTTTAACTTGATTTTGCTTAATAAATTAACTATGACTTCTCACCGTTGGAGTAGTGAAAGACAGTGTTTTCTTGCTTCCTGCAAATATGCTTTTGATTGGAGATGGTCCAAATACATGCTCAGGAGAATGAGCCACTTTCAATCCCATAGAGTGGCTTTTTATCTGTTACAGTGTGTCACTAAAGAAGCTCAGTGTAACCTCTCTTTCTGAAGATATATTAAGTTTGTGCTGATGTTTCCCCTATATCTAAAAGGGGAGGGAAAGGGTATGATTCAGTTTTACTTCACACTGAATAAAGACTGAGAGAAATATGTTCAGGTTGGCTGAAATGCCACCATACTAATAGGTTATACAAATAGTGTTCTGTAGCACTCGTAGCATTTATGAGTTTTTTTTCTGTCTAAATTCTACTTTTATTTATAACTTTGAAAACAACTTTCAGGAAATTCAAAGATATTAAAGTAGCAAGCGAAGTAGCCATGGCCATAAAGGCCGTTTTATACTACAACCAAAAAACCCATTGCTTCTGTGGTCTAAAATAGGACTATATTAAAATTGTGAAAAAGCCAGCTGTACCGTCACTCTAACCGGAGAACACCCGAAACAAGCTATTCTATGTGTGGCTCAGGTTTGAAATTTTAGGAGTGAGGGGATTAAGAGAAGCTAAACTTGTCATTTGAGGTGTTGGGAGGGAGGGTGAGTTACTCTCTTATTCCTGATATATATATATATTTTTTTTTTTTAATAAGCTCTTTAATATGGGGTGTAACCCATATAATTACAAAAAAAATGATCTTAATATTCTATAGTTGCAGAGATGTGGTCAACATTTCTGAGTTTAAAAGCCTAAAGGGTGGAATGGTATTTCAATAGCAAAGAGCACTGAAGCTGATTTCTGGCTCACTTTGGGGGCTGAGTAAGCATTCTTTAAAAGCAGTATTCAAATTGGTGCCTGTGCTAAGCTAATTTGTGATTACTGGAAGGAAAATGGGTAGTTCATGTACATTTTCCTCTACGTAAGTGTAGTTCATGGGGAAGAACCACCAAGGCACATGGCACTTACATAATAATATTTGGTATATCTTAGCAAAAACAAGTCAAGTTTATATATAACTCCTGCCACGTTCATGCTTTAGGATCAGGGTTGAGGAGGACCTTCCTATTTAGGAAGGTAGATGGAATACTGTGTTTGAACTTTGGAGATGTCCTTTGACTTCTAAGTATGTACCTTTCTATTTGTAAACTTGTGTGTTTTCCCTTTGTAGGAGAGGCAGTCCTTTGCTCATTGGGGTTAGAAGCAAGTACAAGCTCTCCACTGAACAGATTCCTGTCTTATATAGAACATGTAAGTTGTAAATCAAATTAAATTTTTTTTAAGTGCTAAAATTGTTGTTAGTTTATGATTAGAAATTGGGTTAATTGGTCTTTGTACTATAAAACTACCAGCCGATGCTGCAAATAGCTTCTCTAGCTGAGGATATTCTATTTTTATACAACTAAATGTGTAGTTTGTGTCAAAGTCCCATCTCCCCACATACTTGTGTAACTGATATCTTGAACCAGTACAGTCTGTAATCACTGATTTTAACAGATCTGGTTTTGCACTTAAAGTGTCTCATTTCTTTAACAGGCAACATTGAGAACGTGAAGAACATATGCAATTCCCGAATGAAAAGACTGGACAGCTCTACTTGCCTTCATGCTGTTGGGGATAAGGCAGTAGAATTCTTCTTTGCCTCAGATGCAAGGTAGCAAAAGTACCTAACTGCTTCTCAAAATATTATTGCTTTTCAGAAGTGAGATAGTTGTGAAAATCTTAAGCTATCTTGCTGCTGTATGATTGTTTTACTGATGGGATAGTTTCTAATCCAGATAACTTCATAAAGCCCATGGGCTCAGGTACTTGAAAAAATGTGGAGGCTCGACATCAGCATTAAACTGTAAATACCCGCCAATCACTAATCTCTGTGTAAAATTAATCCAGTGTAGGAAGGTAAATTGAGTCCAAATAGACACCATAAGCCGAGTATTTGAGGAAACTGTAGGTTATTCTTGGTTTTGGCATTTTAATCCAGCTATCAGAGGAGGGAATAGCGGTGGAATAGCTGGACATCTGAGCAAGATTCTGACCTTAGATGTCCATCAGAGACCTTAGGAGGCAAGATCAGATCAGCAGGAACTTGCTGATGTGAGATGCTGTAGTTCCTGAGCCTTCTGCTCTGTGTTCCTGTGACACAGCAGGAGGAGCAGCAGATGGAGCCATTTCCTTTAAGATAGCTCTATCTGCAGTTATGTCCAAAAAGAAAAGGGAAGGGGGATTAGAAGTGCTGTGTAGCATATTTAACTGCTTTGAAGAGTGCTGCTACCAACTCTTGCTGATGTATCAGGCTTGTCTTGCTTCTATTTTCTCTGTAGTGCTATCATTGAGCATACCAACAGAGTCATTTTCTTAGAAGATGATGACATTGCAGCAGTAACTGATGGGAAGCTCTCAATTCACCGTCTCGAGCGTTCAGCTAGTGATGATCCTTCCCGGGCCATCCAGACCTTGCAGATGGAATTGCAGCAGATCATGAAGGGTGGGTTGAAACATCCATAAACAAGTATCATCAAAGATGGATAGTTACTGACTGCTTCTGTAGTAAATAAGGTAGAAAACTGCAAATTTGTTTTGAAAATGGCCTGATATTTAGGCTGTTTGTACTGGGAGCTGACAATTCTGAGCTTTAAGACCAAGAGATGATGGGTCATGTAGGACCCTACCCATTTTTAGCATTGGAAAAGTCCCTCATCCAAATATTAAGTGCAAATATAACTAATCTTGTTGTAGTTGTTGGCAAACCTTGACTGTAAAGTAAGAACTGAAATGGAATACAGAAGGTTCCTTAAAAGGGAATTCAGTTACCTTGTCCATTTTGGGAAATGAAACCAACCTAACGGGAAACTACCAAGCCCCCTTCTTCTCTCCTGTTCCTCAGTTTTTCTTAAAACTGACACAGTCAACTTAAAATAGCTGCTACCACAGCAAGTCTTAAAAATCATCTCTTTTTAACTGTAACAGGCTTCAAATACCAAACCTAACCGTTACCATGTAATCTTTTTCTAAACAGGTAACTTCAGTGCATTCATGCAAAAGGAAATTTTTGAGCAACCGGAATCAGTGGTCAATACGATGAGAGGCAGGGTGAATTTTGAGAGCAGCACAGGTAATTCAGAACAGGCATTCAGGCTGCGCTGAGCCTGCAGATTTTGAATGTATTAACAAGAAAATAAAAGACACCATTGGTATATGCTTGCTTGTTTGTTTACAGTTCTGCTGGGGGGCCTGAAGGATCATTTGAAAGAAATCAGAAGATGCCGAAGACTGATCATTATTGGCTGTGGGACCAGTTATCACGCTGCAGTAGCTGTATGTTCAGCCTTAGCTGAAATGCATATGTAGCTCCTAGTTGCTGGGGTTTTAGATAACAGCCCTTCATCTTCGTTTTTGTCTACATCTCAAACTTTGCCTTTCACTGAGGGGTGTAACCCTTTTATTTAGTTTTTCTTTGTGCCACATTCTTTATTAACACTCCAGTGCTGTTACCTATCACGCTAGAAATTAATTTTTTTCACCTTGGCTTTTAAAGCTTTGATGAGCTGTAATTATCGAACTTTGTAATTAGCAGTCATTTAGATTATCTCTGACTTTTAAGATGTCAAGACTTTGATGGGTGGCAATATTAACAAATCCTGTGTGCTGCTTGAATACAGACTCGACAAGTGTTGGAAGAATTAACTGAGTTACCGGTGATGGTGGAACTTGCTAGTGACTTCCTGGATAGAAACACACCTGTATTCAGAGATGACGTGTGCTTTTTTATTAGTCAGTCAGGTGAGCTGCATTTCCTGTGTGTTTTTCAGTTGAGTGAAAACTTAGAAACCTTTTAAAAAGCCGATGATTTACTACTTTCTGCATGTTGCAAAGGAGGATGATGGCTAATGGGCCAGATTTGTCTTGAATGAAAGTTTCTTTCATACTTCAATCAAATATACAATGAGGAATGCTGAATGAATGCTTCTGGTTTCATTTTGTGTTGTGTAAGTGTGGAGGCAGTTATTTAGAACACGCTTGTGTAGAATTTTATGCTTTTCAGGAATTGATACTATCCTCTGCCGACCTGCAGTCAAGCTGTAAATGTTTTCCAGGTGAAACGGCAGATACGCTTATGGCCCTGAGGTATTGTAAAGAACGTCGTGCTCTAACAGTTGGCATCACAAACACCGTGGGAAGCTCAATATCCCGGGAGACTGACTGTGGTGTGCACATCAATGCGGGGCCTGAGATAGGTGTGGCAAGCACAAAGGTAACTGCTGCTCAGTGTTTGACTTTCATACTTCGCCCCTGTGGAATCCAATTAGAATTTTAATTGTAGCACTTCAATCTGAAATCATAATAACTCTTTGCAGACTTAGCTGCTAAATGCTTTCCTTTCTTGCAGGCTTATACCAGCCAGTTTGTGTCTCTTGTAATGTTTGGCCTAATGATGTCTGAAGACAGAATTTCCCTGCAGAAAAGGAGACAGGAAATCATTAGTGGACTAAAGTCATTGCCAGGTATATTGATATTTTGGATTTAAGGAGGGATAGGGGTTGTTGTTTAACAGGCAATATAAAATACTACTTAAGGATGTCCTTTCTTAAGTTTCACTCTTCCCCTCCTTTCGAAAGGCAAACAATATAAGAAAAATGGACTGTTAGTTTCTACACTAATTGCAAATTTTACAAGTACCTTCCTGAGAAACTTGGCAGGAAGATCAGAATTTTCATGGGTTGGGCTTTCTGACAGTAAGGTAGTTTTGTGTGAGAAATATTACTTGATCTCCTAAACTGATGATTTGAAATTTTTAAAGCCTTTCACTCCTAAATCAGGATAGATAAAAAGAAACTGATTCAAGGTCACTTAAGAAGGGATGTTCATAACTTCCTTTAGAAATACAAATGGGACCTATGAGCATTGCTTAAACCAATAGTTGCTTTGAATTTGTAAGGAAAACACCCTTAAACAGCACTCAAAGTTGCAAAGATGCAAACTTAATGGTTGAATACTGTTAAGCATGTTTGTTCTAATAGATCAAGTAAGCTAATTTTTTTGCGATTAAAAAAGCTTTTATACCTGCTTTTTATGTGCCCCAATAGAGATGATTAAAGAAGTGTTGTCCTTGGATGAGAAGATACACGATTTGGCTCTTGAACTGTACAAACAAAGATCGCTGCTGGTTATGGGCCGTGGATATAATTATGCCACTTGTCTGGAAGGAGCTCTGGTAGGAAACTCTCAGTATTGTTGGATGTTATTTAAAATGAGCTTTTGTGGCTTCTCCAACATATTATTTCTAATATTTCATTACAACTTAATTTTGGTGCAATGAAACTGCTATCTATAATTAAGAGTCCTGTTTGATTGAACACATACATAAGGGGAACCTGGATACAAAATCAGCTTCTTGTTTCTTTCACAGAATAAATGCAGTGGTTAATGAGCCTATTAAAACAAACTAATCATTTCAAATGCTGACTCATTTGAAAATAACAGCAGAAAAACACAATGTGCTGATGTTCAGATGAGATTCTCTTGCAGGAAACTCATAAATTATGTTATGAGCATTTTAGTGGAATAGACTCATATCCATCTCTCGCAGTAGTTGGAAATGTTAAAGGTAGACTGCATTAGTCAAGGTTGTGCTGGGGTTTTGGTTCTTCAAGTTCCTGTTGATTACTCCATTTCTTTATCTGCAAATGCATGTGCACAGGCAAGCTCTGCTTCCGCCAGCAGCCTGCTAGAAATCCTAGCAGCCAAGCCTGTCTGGTTTCACCATTAACTGATCTTTGAAAACACCAGCTTGATACCGTATGTCTGTACTGAAGTGGCAGATGTACAGTTGTGTGTTTTGCGTCTTGCGGTTTTTATTTCTCATCTGATTTATGAGTAACTTGATGGTATTTGCTTTTATTTTTATTTTTATTTTTATTTTTTTAGAAAATAAAAGAAATCACTTATATGCACTCTGAAGGTATCCTGGCTGGTGAGCTGAAACACGGGCCATTAGCCCTAATCGATAAACAGATGCCTGTTATCATGGTGATAATGAAGGATCCTTGTTTCGCCAAGTGCCAGAATGCTCTGCAGCAGGTCACTGCTCGGCAGGTGAGCTGTTTAATGCAGTGTCCTAGGGCAGGAGATTGTGGATGTTGTGTTGCTGCTGACTGTGCCTCAGAAAAAGGATGTAGTGATGATTATTTTTTTTTCCCTAATTATTAAACTAGGATTTAAATAAAGATTAAATAAGATGCTACATCTGCATTGTAAGTTGTCATTACAAGTTAACACCAGCAGTGAAAACTGGTGGGTCGTTTGTTTGGGTTTTTTGTTTGTTTTGAAACAAATGTAATAATTGTAAAACTACAGGGTGAAAAGGTTCAAGTTTCAAAAACAGTGAATGACAAAAAGCATTACAAAGACTGACATTGCCTTTGTTAGTCACCTGAGCATCTTCAAACATATTAGAGACATGATGTGAACCCAACATTTCAGCAGTTTGAACTTCATTTAACTCTGCGACATTTTATTTTCAGGGTCGTCCAATCATTTTGTGTTCTAAAGAAGACACCGAGAGCTCAAAATTTGCCTACAAAACCATAGAGCTGCCTCATACAGTTGACTGCCTTCAAGGAGTCCTGAGCGTTATTCCTCTCCAGTTGCTTTCATTCCACCTGGCTGTTCTCAGAGGATACGATGTAAGTGCTTTCTATATTCAGTGCTCCCGGTAGTGCACTCTTGAACTTCCTTTTACCAAAGTAAAGTTCATGTAATTATTGGAGCTTATAGTGACTGTAGCTGAAGTGGCATTTCAGTGCCAATTCTTTAGCTTTATATCTATATTTATTTATTTATTTATTTAATTATTATCCTTCTAAAAAAGAAAAATTACAAAGATCATTTGCGTAGTTTGATCAATTAAGAGTGCAGATAGGATTCTTTCAGAGAACCAAACCTTCAAATGTGATAGTACCCTTTAACCTAAAATAGTTCAGCACTTTGTACTGCGTGGTGTGTTGGTGCTGGTGAGGTGTCAGTCTGAAAACGAAGACTGCTTTGGAAAGGTACCCCGTGCAAAACAAATGTGTTATTTGCTGAGAGGGTGTTGGAAGCAAGGAGGAATTCAACGGTGAGTCATTATCTGCAGATCTATAGTCTCTTGTGTGTGTTAATGTGTCTAGAATAAAGCAGAACTCATTAGGAAGTCTAAAAAAAGCACGCTAAATGAACTGTCAAATGCAGAATGTCAGTATTACTCTGTCATATACTGAAAGTCTGTCTCTTCATTCTAGGTGGACTTTCCAAGAAATTTGGCCAAATCTGTTACTGTAGAATAACAGCCGAGAACAGCTGATGTTGTTGTCACCAGACCTCTGTGTTACCCTCGTAGAAAATGTTGTTCTGAATTGATAGATAACATGTTTTTCTAACGAGAATGACAGCGCTAACTGGAAAGCGTCAGAAAGATTTATCTTGCAGCTTTAAAAGCTTTTGATGTGCCTTGTACCCGAGTGCTTTTGCTCACAGCAAATATTCCTCTAGGTCCTGAAATTGCCAAAGAAGATAAAAATTGTTTACACATGGTATACTGAACGAACTTTTCTACTGTGCAATATATATATATGTACAGCTCTCTTCAGAGTAACTGTGAACTTTTTTTTGTTTGTTTGTTTTTTAGCCTACACTACTTAACCAGTTTTAAAGACATAGTATTTATAACTACAATTGTATAGCTTTTTTTAAGTTATTTTTTTAGTACATTGCTTATCTGTAGCATTGGTAATGCTCAGACTGTAAATACTGAGCATGTTGTCACTTGTGTACAGTTGTTGGGTGGGTTGATTTTTTTATTTTTTTTTCCCCCTATTTCAGCCTCAAACTGGAAATTTGCTGTCCCTTTTCCTCCCCAGTTTGCATCTGTGTTTTGTATTTGACCAATCATGTGCAAAGCTCTCCTGTGGCTGTAAATTCCCAGCTATGATTTAAGTTTCTGCTTCTCCCAGCTAATTATTTGAAAACCAGAGCAACGCTCTGTTTTGTATTCCACCCCAGCTCTTATTAGCATAGCATGTACAGAGCAACAAAGTGAAGGAACTGGATGTCTTTCAAGTGATATTTTTGTTTTCAGAGTGTACAATGAAATCACAATGCAATTAAAAGATTATATAATTCTTCTTGTTTGGGGTTTTTGTTTTTTGGTTCATTTTTTAACCTGGTGACTCCTTATCTCAGGTCTGAGCACAGATGGAACTCTGCAGTACTCTGATACAAGGAGAGACAGTGCTCTCCCCCAGCCTTGCCTAAATCCTGATAAGCAAGAGTTTTTCCTCTGCTTCTTGGGTTAGTTTTGCGTCACACGGGTCTCCCAGGAAGGCATACTGTACTTTTCCTTATCCAGAAGCTGTGTTTGAAAATATTTTGTCGTGTCTGGATAGCCTGCCCTGCATCACCATCTTTCTGAAGCATGTGAGTACAGGAGAATTGAATTTGGTGTTTTGCCAGGCACGTGCTGGTACAGCAGTGTAATCCCCGGCTGTAGCTCTTGCTGTAGTTCACACCAGATACTGATTAAACCTTTTTATTTTTACCTTTTGCCGAGGTAGATGAATGTGGGAAGAAACTGCCTGCAGGTGAAAAGAGAAGCTCTGTCTGTATTTTTATATATGCTGTTTATGGTCATAAAGTTGTCCTCTTGGCCAAGAAAAAAAATGCCATAATTTAGGGTGTTTAATACAGTATCTAGACTACAGATACTGGATTTATGCATTTAATATAGTATCTAAACTACAGATACTGGAATATATATTAAAAAAAAAACAACACCCCAACACCCCCCTATACCAGCAAATAAGAGAATACTGAGAATACATCTTCAGGTTAGGACTGACACCCTATTTTATTAGCCAATATATCTGCAAAAGCCCACTCTGCTAGTTGTGAACTAATTGGCATCTATAAACCTCAAAGAAATAAGGTAAAATTTTCTTGATGATCTTTCTCCGCAGGCTTGCTTCTAACTGGAGGTATTTGAATGTAGGTTAATAGCTTGAAAGCATTACACCAGCTTGCAATAGCAGCTACTTACTGGAACCTACCCTAGGACTTTTTATAACCACATAAAAGAACCCAAATCATAACGAAAAGCATAGCACTAATCTGACCTAGATGCTAAGAAGGTGTAACTGGGTATCCACTGTGTTCTGGTATGTGATGCAAAGGCCCCTTTTACTCTGAAGAGGACACTAATTCTATACATACTAAAAAGTGGAGCTATTGAAGGACACTGGCATCAGCTCATCTATATGATGAATCACCTGGAAAGCCGTTGATAGTCCTAGGAGAGGTGGAAAATATATGTTATATATATAAATACATAGGAGGGATTCCTATTCTCACTGATGATTTTAGGAAAAAAACCCACACCTTCCGTTTTTTCAAAAAAATCAATTTAATTAATAATCATGGATGGAAATATATAAATATGTTTGTTTGTATATATATATATTTTAGTCAGCAGCTCTTTTAAATTTCAAGCAATCCTACTGCCAGGGCAGATGGTGGTGTATAGAAGGTATCTTTCCTCGTATACCAGGTAAGGTGATGTATAGAAGACTTACCATTTTTGACTGGGGCCAAAAATACTTGGGCTACCTGAGGAGGGACTGAATCCCTTCCCTTCTCCACTGGCCATCCTGGAAAAGCCCTATGAGGCCCATGGCCTGGTTCTTGGAGCGACCACTGACCCAAAAGGTCAATGTGGTCCTGCACTGTGGGACTGGGGATGCCGTTCTTCTCCTGGAGTGGAGATGTGAGGTGACCGTGACGCGCTGTGGCACCGGGACAGGCTCCCACTGGGTGATGTCATTTTGCCACGGTGCTTCAGGAGCGACCAAGAAGCCCACGGTGCTTCAAATCCCACCCATCCCTGGAGGTATTTAAGAAACGCGCAGATGTGGCACCTCAGGGCATGGACCAGTGGCTGAGATTGTTGCGTTGGGTGATTTCTTTGGTGGGGTTTGTTGTTGTTTTGGGGTTTTTTTTGGGGTGTGTGTATGGTTGGACTCGATGCCTGAGGTCCCTTCCAACCACGAAGATGCTATAGAGGCATTCCCCTGATGGAAGGCTTCTGGCTGCTTCCCGGACCAGGGAGGCCGTGAGGACAGTTGCCATAGCGACTCATGACGACGCACTGCTGTGCGGTGACGACATCACAAGCGCGGTGACGTCTTGACGTGCGATGATGACATCACGCCAAGGGGCGGGGGCTACGCCAGCACCGGCCTGAACCTCCCCGACTCCACCGCAGTCCTTCGCCGCCCTCTCTTATATAGCAGCTACGAGGTCCCGCCTCCGGCTCTCGATTGGTTGCGCTTCGCCGGCAAGAGGCTACGATTGGTCTGGGCGGCTGTCTGTCGGCGGGC
>VZRU01019277.1:405-38578 GCA_013398155.1 Pedionomus torquatus
GCCATTGACTGAGTGCAGCCATCCAGCCAGTTCCTTATCCACTACGTGGTCCATCCATCGAATCCTTTCCAATTTTGAGACTAGGATGTTATGCCAGACACTGTCAAATGCTTTGCATAAGTCCAGGTAGATGATATCCTTTGCTCTGCCTTTGTCCACCAAGTCTGTGGCAGTATTGCAAAAGGCCGCCAAATTTGTTAGGCACGATTGGCTGTCTCAAATAACCTCCTTATTTATCATGTGCCTTAGCAGAGATTCCAGGAAGATCTGCTCCATGATCTTGCCAGGCACAGAGGTGAGACTGACTGGCCTATTTAACAGGGTAAATGTATACTAACAGGGCTGCTGTTATGATGATGTATAAACACATGACCAAATCTGCCCAGGACAGTCAAGGATTCAGGAAGAAATTCTTCACTGTGAGGGTGGCGAGACACTGGAACAGGTTGTCCAGAGAAGCTGTGGGTGTGTTCAAAGAAGCTGGAAGTGTTCAAGGCCAGGCTGGATGGGTCTTTGAGCAACCTGGTCTAGTGGGAGGTCTCCCTAGCCATGTCAGGGGGGGTTAGAACTCGATGGATCTTGAAAGGTCCCTTCCAACCCAAACCATTCCATGATCCATCCATCACAGCAGTACCTCCTCTGCAGGACATGAACCCTTCCCTGGGCACTCACCCCAAGACTCAGCACCAGCACCCCGCAGCCCACCAACTTTTACCTTAGACACCCACACCGGGAGGGGATCAGCATCCATCCGCCATCGCCCGTCGGGGCCGTGACTGCGGGGAAGAAGGACACNTGCTGGGGACCATTCCCCCCGCCCCGCTCTCCCTTCGCGGGGGGCGAGGTCGCCCGGGACCCCCTCCTCACCGGGGGTGACAGGGCGATGAGCATCGCCCGGGCACTCAGTGTGTATTGTTTACGGTCGTGACAAATAAATCCCGTTCTTGCATAGACGCACTCACACCCCACCACAACCCCCCCACCCCCATCATCCCGTTCACCTCCGCGCAAAGGGAAGGCTGGCCGGGGACAGATGGTGGCACTGGGCCGTGGTGGCAGAGCAGCGAGTGCCCAGGGGGGAGGCAGAGAAGAGGTGAAAGGATTTAGAGGCAGGGGACAAGGGCTGTGGCTCCCTCTGCACCCGGAAAGGACGGGAAAACCCTTTTGTTCAGTTATAGTGTGAAAAAGAAGGAGTTAAATATACCTGAGCACCTGCCACAGGCCACCATTGTGTCTAAAAATAAGACTTAATAAGCTAGTAACTGTCAGTATCAAAATCATTTAGGAAACAGGCCTTCACTTGGAAGAATAAAAATGGAATATCCACAGAATTAATTCCTTTGAGGCTTGTTGTCTTTACTCTTTTTTTTTTAAATCATGTATACATTGGTAATTCAGAAATGTGAGATAAAGTTCCTCTGATGCTCTATAGGTTGGATGCAAGGAGCAAGCACTGAACTGAAGAATAGGTCTGTTTTTCTTTTCTCCTCTTTCCAGTTAGGACAGAGCTGGAGAGAAAACAGAAGTGGCCCCTTCAATTGCAGAGCTCCAGCCTTTGGCATTGGCCAAAGGCAACTTGGCTCAGTAGGGATGCACATATGGATAGGTACGGGTTTGAGAGAATGGGCCTCACAGCTTGTTCTTAAGTGGTGAAGAAATCACGGGTTAAGCAAAAAAAAAAAGGATCCTCCAAATAGTGGTTTTTTTGCATTTCAGAAACATTTTGGTCTTGTTTTATGGGTGTTTTAATACGCCCACGCAACTCAGAGTAAGCTGTGGGAATAGTGACGGTGCAGCTTTGGAGCCAAGACCTGGAAAGAGTCCGGAAAAAAGCAAGGGGCCACATCCTGGTTCTGCTGCTGTAAACTTGCACTGACTTCAGTAGGGCCAGGACTTCGCCCTGGATGCGACCATAAATAATAAAGATGGCAACAGGCAGTATATACACATGATGCAAGTTTGGAAGAGTTAGAAGCATTTGTGATTCATGACATAATTAAGAGCATTAGGAGGAAACTTTCCATAGGGAAAGGTTATTCTATAATTATCCTCTCAGCTGTCTTTTTATCTTCCTTTGTAACACCTGGAATTAGACAGTCTTAAAGACAAGGCACTGGATTCCCAAGCTGTGCTGGAATAGCCGTAATCGTTAACAGGGCAAGGCAGAGTCTTTTCTAGTTCATTCCTGTGTGATATTAAAATATGCTGTAAGAAAAGGCCATAGTTGTTTGATAAATACTTTCTTCTTGACTCTGGTTCACTGTTAGCAAGCAGTCAGTTCCTAATAAGTATGAGGAAAGTTTCTAAGGGGAACATTCCTGCAAAGCCCTCCGTGTCCTTTTCTAAGACCTGTTATCTTTCCCTAAGACACGATGGCCTTTGAATGAATTCAGTTTAAGCTGCCAAGGGCTTGACACCAGATGAAGAATTAGTGAAGGTGCAATTGTTATTAGCTATAGTGACAGCCGGCGTGGCCGAGTATCCCGACGGTTTAGGGCAAGGTTGTGCGCAATCCTGGGAAGAGTTTTGTGTGAAGTTTAGGGATTCTGGATGCCACCTAGAGGATTATCCTTGTTGTTGTGCTCTCATCTGCTTTTCCTCAGGAAAAGTGCTTTCCTACCTTTCCTAGGCCCTGCGAGGAGCACCTGATGGGCACTTGCCAGCTTTCTTCCCACTGGCAGCTAAGTGCTGAAGGCTCGTGCCGAACAAGCCGGTGTAACCACGTGGCATGGTGTGGTACCACTGGTAGGACCTGGCTGGGGACCAGGAGGCACTGTATTCCCGTTAGATCTAATGATCAACTCTAGACTGTGTCCCAGGCTGAACAGAGCTACTTTGCATCCCGTCCTGGAGCTCCATGGGAGACATCAACCTCCAGAGGGCCACACCCAATGTTTAGAAATCAACCTATGCACCAGAAGGGCAACTCAGCCCTGGTATTCTCTGCTTTAATTACCTGTGCCTATGGGCTGTGCATTTGCAGGATGCTGGTTCAGAGCTGCTAAGGGCAAGGAATAAGATTTACAAATGGATGCAGGAGCCAGGCTGCCTCTTTGGACCTCTGGTGCTCAGGTGTGTTATCAGCCGCAGAACTGACACTCAGCTTTTACCGAGGAGGAGGTAGCCACATCCCTCAGTATCTGAGTTTTCTGTGGCAGACTATATGCAGAACCATTTAAGTGCCAACACCACCCAGTTGCTGATAAGCTCTTGATACTGGAGCCACCACACAACATTCTCGGAGTAGGAGCTTGGGGTGTGATTGCAAGGGGATGTTCAGAGTTGGTGATGTGGATTAAGTAGAACCTAGAGATAAGGGGGTGGGATGTATAATAGCCACATCTGGGTTTGTGTCTGCTGTGGCTGAAGCACCCTTTCAGACATTGGAGACCAAGCCTGGAGCTTGAGATTCTGCAGGAGCTGAGCTGCTTTATCTGCATGATCTGTAGGCGAATCCCCAGTTTACCTCTCCCAGCTGTTCTCAAACTCTATATGCCCTTCAGAATTCTAGTAGCGAAACAAATCCAAGATTTGACTGTTTGCTAATGTTTCTCTGAAGTTTTTTTTTTAGCCTTTCTACTGCTACGAATCACCACTTGTAAGAGGGGCTGAGTTTTGTGGATCCAGACATAAAGAATTCTTCATGACCTTTAAGATCTATTTTCAAGCTCTTCCAGAAATTGAAGACCTGGTACAAGAATTAGTAGGTGAATGTATTTGGCATATTTATACCCTTCTGGCCTATGAAATCTGCAAAATGCCTGATTTCTAAGTCTTGCTGTATCCCTATCTTACCTGCCAGAGGAAGGTACAAACCCCATCTCTTCTGTCCCCATGCCAGCCTACCAAATGGGAAGTCCACCTACTGATGCTTGAATGGAATTTGCCATTGTAGGAAACAAGGCAGTGGGTTTTATCTGTGACTGGGACTGTTTCTTGGGCAATTGCTTCAAGAAAAGGGAATGAAAAGGTCAGGCAAGAAACTGCAAAACAAATGGTAAGACTAGTCAGGAAAGGGTTACCCCCTTCGCTGTGAAATTAAACATGTCTTGAATACTTTACTGATTGCCATCACCTCTCGTTGTCTCAGATATTCTCCTTCTCAGGTGGTTTCCCTTGTTCAGAGTGATACGCCTGGTCATTTTCCCCAAGTGCTACTTTTGCACTTTGTCTTTTGCTGCACTACCTCAGGGCATGTTCTCCACTTCTTTGTGTGCCTCTAACCCTTAAGGCAAGCCCTCGCTCAGTGTACGCTGAAATAAGGGTGTGCAAAAGAGGACCTCTTTTCACCCTTCCCCATCCTTCTACAGATGCATCCTATAGATGGCAGTTCCCACTCTGGAGATTGGGATACATTTCTCTGAAAATAAGCCAAGATTTCCCGTAGTGGGATCAAAAGTATCTAGGTTTATGCCACACTCCCCTTAAAGGGTATGCAGTGCCCACTAAACTGAGGGTGGCTGATGGTCTTTTTGGGAGGGAGTCCGTGCTGTGTACACTTTCTGGAGAGCGGCACCAGCAAGAAAAAATGGAGCAGAGACCAAGGAAGACAACCCATGCCCGGAGGAATCTCTTTGGCCCTGTAGATCTTGAGCAGCTGTGTCAGGACTTCCAGCACATGCTGCACAACAGCGTGAAGGGGGCTCAGCAGCAGTGGAACTTTGATTTCCTCCAGGACACATGGGCAGATGGACTTCTGCAGTGGGAAAAACTTGAAGGCCACAAGGTGCCAGCCTTCTACCACAGCTGCATGGTGGGAGATGCTCAGAGTCCACTGCAGGGCTTGAACTGGCCCCTGGGCAAGGTGGACAGGAGTCAGCATTTTGTCTAGATGGCACTAACTGAGAAACCCAAAACTTCCGAGAGAACAGAGGGCAAGAGGATCTCGGAAGGGACGAAGACAGACACTTTTGACAGGTGTGTGAGACCCTGCTGTGGCTCAGACAAGCAAACCTGGTTCCAGCAGCTGCTTAAAAATTCTCTGATGGGCCTGTAAACCAGTCCTGCTTTAAGAATGCAGCCTTTCAAAGAGACATCTGAAGGAAAAGGAAGGAATACGCTAAACTGATGGGCATGGAGCTTGTGTTTTTCAAAGGTGCTAAGTCACCCCCTCCTGGTCCTGGGAGTCTGCTAGGACCTGTCACAGAGCAGTAAGATAACGACCGCTTCTTGTGGGAGGATAGTTGGGGTGGTTAGGAGGGCCATGTTTTAGAAAGACAGTCTAAGAGAAGCAGTGAGGTGATTCCTCAAGCAGGACCATGGCAGGGAAACAGTGTCACCCATTAGATGAGAGATTTTGGGTTTTGGCTTGCTTACAGGTTTGGCCATGGGTACCCTTTCCTGAGTTGCAATAAGGAACACTGTTCAACCAACTAAGCCTTAGAAGGAAGACCAGAAACAAGAGAAAGCAGCCAGGTCTCCTGCTAACTTCAGCTTGGATCTTATACACAGTGAAGGCATCCAGAAATGTTAAGGGCAAATTGATCTTAAACTTGGCCAGGTGGCAGAAGTGACTAGTTTTTCAAATGCCTCTCACCAGAACTTGCTGTCAGGAGTGGGTTTCAGCACCTATAAAAGATCTTTAGGTTTTTGAAAGTCCTCAGCATCCTGCACGCTAAGTTCTTTTGAACATCTGGCCCCTCACTTGCTCTTCTCAACGGGATTTAAGCTTGTTCAAAAAAAATGTAATCCCATATAATGGGTTTCCCTTGTCCATATTGGGGTTTGGTTTATCCAAGACTGGGATTTTCTGGACAGAGACCATGGGTTTTCTTTCAGGAATTTCATGTGAGACACCAGCTTAAAATTGCCTAGAAGATGATTGAAGCTAAGGTTTCAGGAAACACTTCCTGAACAGTGATGTTGATCTCAGTTAAGTCAGACAATAGACTAATTTGCTATTTGAGGGTATGAAACTTAATTGCTAGTGAGAGGTTCAGGAAGAGGTTGGAGATTAATGAAAGGTGGAACACTGCACGCTGGAGTACAGAACAATGGTATTTAATGAGTGCTGTTTTCTTCTCCAAAGCAGTTTACAGCCATTAACTAATTAATGGTATAATTTACAGGTGAGAGTACAGAAGTGCAATTCAGAGCACAATGTTGTGATGGTTTGAGGGAACTGCTGTTCAATTGTAAATCTCTCACTAGATGTGTGGGAGTAAATTATGCAGATATTTCCAGGGGATATTTTTCTTCCGTTTTGTTTTCCCCAGGCAAGAAACATTTCATCAGGGAATGTGGAAACCAAAACACCTCGCTGCGCAGTCTAACACTTTCCCACATGTGTTTTCGTAAGAGAAAACACTTTAGTCTAACAACTGTACCCTTCTCCCCGAGGAATCTGGGTGTGTGAGATGGGCCAGGAAAATCATTTTCAGTCCTCTCTTTTGGTGAAGCTTGGAGATCAGTCGCTCTCTCAATCCATCTTGCACCAGTGCACGCACACACACACACACAGAGTTATTGTCAGCTCCGGGATGCTTTAGAAGTTGCCCTCTAGCTGCAGAAACCTTGTCCCTCTAGGCACGATTAAAGTCTTTCAGGCAAAACCGAGCCTGGGGAAGTCATACCTACTGGTACAGTCTGACCCCACTCTTCCACCCCTTCGCTCAACTTCTGTCATCCTGTAATGAAAGGTTAGTTTAGGATTAGGATCTGAGGTTGGATTTGAACTCGGTTATCTGCATTCAGCTTTGGTCAACAAGAGCTCTGTAATGCTTTACATTAAGATCCAACAATGTGCATTTAATTTAGACTTTCAAAGACAGCTGTGGCCCATTAAATAAATATCAATATATTAAAAAACCAGCCATGGGGCTTTGTGGACATTGGCGCCTCCAGAGTGGAAGGAGCAGAGGTTTTCCTGCTGCATTTGACTTCTCAGGCAGAGAGTGAACCAGTACAAAAATAGATCTTTTCCTTCTATTCATTTTATAGTTCCTTCCCAACTATTATATACACACACTCTATCTCTATTCTGTCTTTTTCGTTGTGACCCCAGAGTTGTTCTTCTCTGTTTTCTGGAAGAGACTCAAATAAAAAAGTTCAGATACAGGCTATAAGCATTTAACTTTTCCTTTTATCTTTCTTTGTATTTTTCTTTCCTTTTTCTTTTTCTTTCTTTTTTTCCAAGATTGGTGAACCATGCCAGCTCTTCACTCCTCTTCCCTTCCAAATCTTTTGGCTTGCCTGAGTCTGATACACTTAGACCTTGGCTCTCCTGGGTAACATTCATAAATCTTTGTCTCCTTTGCTAAAGGCTGAAGAAAGCAAGTTGGTAAGACTCCTGTGTTTTCACAAGCTGGTCTTACTTCTGAAGCAGATCATGCAAGATGTCTAGGAGATAATGGGGAGGAAAGGAAAGCAGGTGTTTAGATAGGTATATCTGAACAACAGAAATCTTTCCCTCCTAGGTCCCTGAGGCCAGGCTTTCCTACTGACAGGCTGCAGGCAGCATCCTCCTCAGTACCTTACTTAAGTCAGGGCAAGCGCTCTTTAGAGTCACTCAGACTATTTTCATTTGCCAATTTCCATGGACTCTATTTAGCATTTTAAATGTAGTGTAGACCATCTGAACGTGACTCAGGGGAATCTGCACCCCTCTTGCGTATAAGTGCCTTCATCAAGTCTGAAACCAGGCTCTGAGCAGCTGGGCTCCTGCTTAAAATTCTTTGCTGGCAGAAATGGAAGTACTGACTACTGAAGTTTTTTGCAGTTTCATCTTCTAAGCATAATTCATAATGTGCTTCTTTTCCCAAAATAAAATGAAGGATAGCTATATTGAAGTCTTTTAATGGAAGAAATAAGTAGTAAGGATTACATTTAGTAATGTAAGCTGTTTTATTTTTTTCCTTACTGTTATTCCTTTCCTCTGCTGCTCCACTGAGAGACTCCAGTGGGTTATAATAATAGAAGGATTTGCTTTTGTACTGAGTTAGCAGTGCAAGTTCCTGCATGGGAGAATACACCGTCCCTGGGATCATGTCCTGCTCCAGAAGTCCAATTTAGGACTTGTTAGTGCCGCTGCCCTCCGTTGGTCTGTGCCATGCAGCCGTATGCTCAAGTAGGTTGGCTGCAAGAATCTCGTTGCACAAACTTGGCTGTGAAAGCCTACAGAATGCCAGGCATCCCACCAATAATGTTCCATGTTGAAATGAAGTCAAGACTTCATGCTGGAAGGACTTGATAGTTGATGCCAGTTTGACTTTATAGAAACTTCGGGTTTAAGTATTATGGAACCTAATTGAGGAAATCAGAACAAACTCATGACTGGGAATACAAACAATTTACACCAGGTAAATCCTATGAACTATATAAAGATAAATAGTCATCTGGCTTCCATTTCAGCTAATTCTGCCCTATGGCCTGAAAAAAGTATATGTTTGGGGTTTTTTTTTGCAAGGGCAGGAGGCAAACTCATAGGGTAACTCCTGTGTTGTAATCACAGTTCTGTAGTTAACATTAATTGACATTTGCACCTGAAACAAGGATTCAGCCACATGTATGTATGGAAACATAGCTGATGTTCTCCCCTTGTGCCACAGTGCTTACTCTCTGAGCAAAGAATTAGTTACAATTCAGTGATAGCCCAAGGTTTTATGCAGCCCTCCTTGAATCTGCAGTTTGATCTAACAAGCAGGCAGAAAGTGCCCCATATCTATAGTTCTTCTGATGTTCCCTTATAGAGTATTTTTAGCTACTTTTAAGGAGGCAAAAAGCCACTTATTTCTGTCTGGACAGCACCGCAGCAGTGAATCTCAAAATTGGAGTGAAATGTCACATTGCTCAGCTTGCATAAGAGGGTTCAAAGTCTTTTGATCTCAACTGGATAAAAGCCAGCATGTTTCTTTTGTTTTGCTTGGTATTGCAAAGTTTTATGTGGAACATGCTAAAGGTATTAATTTTGTTCATTAACAAGCCATAGAGAAGTCTAAGTGACTTCTTCAACACGAAAAGGAGATTTGAGAGACTTCTTGAAAAGCAGCTGTCATCAGAGTTGTGGCCCTAATTCTGTTTGTGTGTTGCTCTCCAGATTACAACTCAGCAAAGACGCAAGTCAAAACAAATATTCAAGCCTCTGCAAAGAAATCAACTTCTTGAAGGCAAAAAGAGGAGGATTGCTTCTCACCAGAGAGGTTGGAAATATCTGCCAAGTCTCTTCAACCTTCAAAACCAGGGTGTGCAGGCTGCGGACACTTAGGGCCATCCCACAGAGATGTATTGCTGAGAGCAGCAATGAAAACAGCAAATGCTTTCATTGGGATGGGGTTAGACCAGTTCAAGTGGAATCACATTGATGAGAAAGTACTGGCCTTAAAAATCACTGGTAAGCAAGCTTGGACTCCACAGAAATTGGGTAAGGCTAGCAGTTTAATGTCCATTAAAAATCCTTGTAGATGAGAAAGTGGTAAACAGTTACAACTGTTTACATGTGCTTGGACAAGTCACTGTACAGTTGGGGCCTTTCATATTATCGTGTCTTTACACGCTTTCTTTTATGGTTTTAGCTTACTAAGTTCTGCCATCTCAGTTTTACAGGTCTGACACAGGAAAAAAATCCCAGCCCTTTCTGTGATTTTTCTTCATGTCGAAAATTTTGTGCTTGCAACTACTCCGGCCTTAAGTGACAGGATTTGGGTGCCAAACACTGAGATGTAGATGGAGAAAGCTGCAATTATTTGGAAACTTTTCCGTTGATAGGAGCAGCCGTTGTAGCCCTGTGTGTCTGTCCGCCACATAAGAATTAGGTTGTTAAACTTACATGTTATGGGGAGAAATTTGCAGATATGTTTTATCTTTCCAGTCCTTCCTGTTGCCAGCTGGGCCAAATCCAGCCTTTTATTTGGTTTGTACTGTTCCATCTAGGTTTTGCACGGTGAAAATAAAGATAAAATTTGCTGTGCATTTGTCCATGGTGTTTTAAAATGCCTGCTGCTTGTAAGAACATAGTAAGAACGATGGAGATTATTTAGTTGCCATTATGTCCTTTTAATTTGTTCTAGACTTTCTGTAAGGAGAAAAAGGGTATTGGTACCACTGAAATGCTACACATGCAACATACTTGGTGTTCCATGGACTGCTTTCCTATGGCATTTGCTAATATATACTTTTCCATCACCTACTTTTTATTTCCCTTTTTTATTCCCCTGACTAGTTGGGATAATTGAAATTTTACAGCACATAATAATCGGTGGGTTAAACCAGAAAAAGAAACCTATAAAATATACGCTCTAAATTATACTGCTGCATATGGCCTTAAGACGCATGCAGTGTTTAATGAACTCGTTTGGAAAGAGCTCTGTAAATGTCAGGTTTTTAGAACGACATGAGCTGATAGACTGCTGCTTTTTGTCTCAAATCTAAACAAACTAAGAATTCTCTTGGGTAGTAAAAATTAATGTGCTCGTGTGTGTGTGTGTGTGTGTGTCAGGTGTACGCATGAGAAGTGGGGTCAGCAAGTAATACACCCTGCGTTACAGGCAACCTCAGGAGAGTTTAGTGTGTTTCTTTTTTTTTTAAGAGCTAAAAGTGTTTAGACATAAATAATAGTTGGTTTTCCCCCAGATGGCACAAGACAGTGATTCCGGTCCATTTCTGTATGCCGAGATAAAGATATTCAGCGAGCCTGTTTCCAGCTCCATACGACAGTCGTGAGCTGGGGTTTTTCTCTCTTGAATTTTTGATTTAGTTAGGAACAAACCTTGCTCCAGCTGATGTCAATGGGAGTTTTACCCAAATGAAGCAGGAGGAGGGCCAACCTGGCAACTGCTTCTTACAGAGCGTTCGTGGGCAGGGCCAGCCTGTTACAAGCTTTTCAGGCTGTTGAGATGTAGTATAAAGGTGTGGGACTGGGCTTTTTGTGTATCTGGTTTTACTTTAAAACTTTGATTGTGATTAGAACCGTCTGATCTATTTTATTTTTTTTTTAAGTGTGGTGATTTTCTCTAATTAAGAAAATTGCACAACAGTTTCTCCGTACGTTTGTGAATTTAGAGCAGGCCAATGACAACTGTGCACCTCTTTGGGCTGTAGCAAGGTTACTTGCAGAATTACTTTCTGATCAGGATGCTATGGGCTGTGCATAAAAGCCCTGAAGTCAGCCACGCACAAGGTAATCATAGAATCATTCAGGTTGGAAAAGACCCTTGGGATCATTGAGTCCAGTAGCAGAGTCTTTTTCTCTCAAGGAGAAAAGGGGTACTTCTCTTTAATAGGAGAAACAATGACTGTCAGTGTACTGCAGTCCCCAAGGAATATGAAAGGATGTGTCTTTTTTCCATATAGCTCCAAAACAGCTCAGTGCTTAAAAGTACATTTAAAATGAAGTATCTGCCTTAAATGCTTTTAATCAGGATACTATAGTGTCATAGGAATTTGTAAAACAATTGCTTAAATTATCAATAGCACAGGTTTTGGATACCATTGCAGATACTGGCCTTAGAGTGGGATTTCAAAATACTCACTCTGAAAGGTGCAGACCATGGTTGAGCGTTTGGCCTGTCCGAGTTTATAGCATCTCGATTAGCTGTGATTGTGACTGGGAGTTCAGGGCCAGGGTAGAATAGAGTTTTCTGCTGATTAGGCAAGGTGATGTCTTTCTGCTTGTGGATTATACATTTGTTAATAGCTTTTGAAGTGACAGAATGTTGGAGATGAGGATACACAGTAACACAAAAGGTGTGGAAGTGGGGAGAATGCTGTTTTCGTGTAAGTGTTTGCAATTAGAAATTTTTTATAGTTGTACCAGTGGCCTGATGCTCCCCTGGTGTAAGTTATATTACAGCTCCCTCAGTCTGTAGTGGAATTGCTTGATTTACACCAGAAGAGAGCTGAGGCTGAGATGTTTTGCACTAGTCCTTTTAGTTACTCTACAGAAGAAATGGACAAGCAGTTAGCTCTGTAAGGTGGTTGCCTCCTTTCGACATACATGAGTTTTAAAAAGGTTTCTGCTGTAGATCTTTGTGTGTGACTGCCAAAAATAACACCAAACCTCTGATTAGCGTCTGAGCTTCATCGCCAACAGGGTAGATAAAGTATGTCTGTGTTTCATTACCACGCTGATGAAGAAACAATGAAACATGGAGTATTTCATTATTTTCTTCAACTCGTGAATTGCACTTTCTTGTTTAACAGGAGAGGATACCTCAGCATGTAGCAAAGCTGTAATAATAATTATAGTATTTTTTTAATAATAGGTTGGGTCTAAAACACTCCTGTTCTCTAAATGTGGCAGCAGACCTAATTGAAAGAGCAATACACTGAAGCTTCAGTCTGCTTCGTTCCCTGGGCATCAAATGAATGTACCAAGCCTAATCCTGTAACAAAGCTGTTGAGGGCTTATTTGCTGACCTGTGAGTTTGATAGGCTGCAGGGGTCTGCGGCCATCCATCAAACCCTGAAGCAGCCCTTTCTCATAATGAGAAGCTAGGGGATGTGTTGAGGTTTTGGGCATTAAAGACAGGGTCAGGGTAGCAGTGCTGGTGTGTAAGGTCTTGTGCATCTCTGTGGGGATTACACAGCAGAAGGGAGACTGCAACAGGAGCCCACAGCCTGCTGTAAATTTGGCATGCTGATCAGGAGGTACAGCTACGTCTACCTGAGCCCCCCTCATTCCCCTATTTCTGGAATATAAACTGCATGCCTGACTCAGGACCATATATTTCTCAACAGCCACAACTTTTGCTTACACCATAGAGTGATGAGCATATACGTTAAGGAAATGGGCAGTTCAGATTTTTTCTGTGCAAGACAAACATGTCCCATGTGCAACACAACCTGAGCTGAAGATGGGACAGAACAAGTCCCAGGACACTTGTTGTATTATTTCCATGCTTGAACAAAACATACGTGCTTTTGTACAAACATGGAAATAATTCTCCTGCTTCAGGCAACTCTCCTGCAAACTATTCTGAAGTATCCTTTAGTAGGGTTGTACTGGTTTCCTAGAGGAGCTAACAACTTGCTATGGTAGATGCTATATTATTTTACCATTATCTTTGTGATCCTTGTTAATAAGCTTTGGGGGTAGGCCTTAATATCACAGAAATGTTTAGCTGGAAGGGAACCTAGAAAGTCATCTACTCACGCTAAAGCAGAATCAGGACTTGCTTATTGCAAAGCTTGCAAACTGCTGTGAGAAATTATTTGCTCCTCTCACCTGGCAAATCTCAGGGGTACCCAAGGTCAGCAATGTTCCTCCCGAGATTCAGAGGATGTGTGTTATACAAGATGTTTTCTTTCAAGTATTAATTTTGCTATGCTTGTATTGTGGCAATGCTGTAGACACAGTTGAATTCCACATAAGCAAGCTGGTGTGTTGAACCATTTGGTTGTCAGATGTGGATATTTGCAATATCATCAATAAATGCTGGTACATGAATATGTTTTAATAGCCAAAGAAGTTGAATTTTCTTCTTTTTAGGCAGGTTCTTCTTGTTTTGTTTTTTGCAGTGCTCTGACTTGGCCTCCCTACACTGATCCCCCCCCNCAGTTTGTCACTTCCACACACAAAATATTGCTCAGGCTGTTGGGCACTGTAAGCTAAGATGACCTACAGCCCAGAAAATGTGTTTCTGCAGTGAATATTTCATGGTTTCCCACTGAGGTGTCACAAACCATATAGGAGGAAACTTTTTTCCCCCCCTTTCTTAATTTTCTGCAATTTTTCTGCTTAGGAAATGCTCCCTCTCTTACTTTCAGCAATCTGTTCAGTTGGCAAGAAATACGACTATCAGGTGTTTAAAATTAAAGTTGTTAAAATCAAATCTACGAAGGCAGGAGCGTTTGCCCCAGTGTCCTGGACATAGTCCAACTTCAGTTATTATGTCTCGCCTAACTAAACGCTTCTTGCAGTTTCATGGCTTTCTTCCTCTCCTGCTGAAATCTGCTACGGAGAGCTGCTGTGACACGACATGTTAAACATCTGCTGTGTTTTTACCCAGAAGTGGTCGTGCTTCAATAGGAGATGAAGTGATTTATAATACATGGCACACATGTACACAGATTTCTCTTATTACAATGACTTCTGCTGAACTGGAGGAGTTACTTAGGAGCAGCACCCGCGGAAAAAAACTCAGCTCGGGAACTAAATATGGATTTAAAGGTCTGATTCTCTAGGTCCCTCTTTCAGATGATCTCTTCCAAACCCATCCCTTTCTCTTATAAGGAGGTGCTGAGAAGTGGCAGGTTCATGTGATCAGCTGTGTTTATAGGATAATAACCTTCATGCTGCCCATTAATACTCTCTGTAAAGGCAAGGAGCATTCCAAAGCGCTGAGCAGCTTCAGCGGTCAGGGGGTAAAACCAACACATACGCACCTGCTAAATAAATATTTTTCCCGGCTTGGTACAACCGTGACATGTCTTCCCGCACAGTTACATCGGCCAGAGGCCAAAGAGGGTGGTTCGTCCCACTGCCAGGCTGAGGGGCCAAGGTAAGCTGGCATCTGGAAAGGAGTGCCCCGGGCAAGCGTTTTACAGCGCTGGCTGGGGACCTCTAGTGGCCCTTGAAGCTTCAGGAGAGGCTATTTGAAAGAACACAAACCAGGCAGGATCTCCCAGCGTGGCAGCAAGGAGGCAAAATGGAGAAAACAGGCAGATGTCCAAATATCAGCCCGGTGTTTTGCAGTTGGAAATGAAACCCTTGTGGCAGCGGTTATTACCAATTATAACCAATTATACTTAATGGGTCTGTGGACTCATTTTCCTAAAAATTTACATGGTCCTTGGCATGAAGAAAGTGGAGAAACACTCTCATGGTCCCATTGGAAAAGGGAAACTCACAGGGTGAAGCGTAGTGCTTGCTTCTGGTTTTAAAGAGTCAAGCCATTTTACATTTAAAAATTGTAACATTCTACTGAGCAGAAAAACTTTATTATGAATATTTTTAAATGAGGTATGTCCTTGGAGCTGGAGCCATGCCCACTATGTATGTGATGAATGAGATCTCTTCAAAACTCTGTGATAGGAAAAGTCCCATTCTAATTGTTTCGGATCATCTGCATCCTGCATTTGGTTACACGGGGTAATAGAGACCATCTGTCTCCCTTCTTTCCAGTATGTGCACATACTATATTTGTGTTCATAGCCATTTTCACTGACACAGTGCATAGACCTTCCCAAACGTGTTTTAAGAAAATGCATGTACCCAGGAAAGGCCAAACTTTTTGACCTCACAAGCCACATATCAAATACTTCATACAGCCAAGAACCACAAGGTGCACATTTTGGCATGTCAAGGGAAGGGAGGGACTCCAGGAATTAATGGGAAATGCCAGTGGCTCCCCTTGGCTCTCACCAGTCTGTCAGGGCTCTGGGCTGGGTCATGGAGCAGCACAGGGATGCTGTTCTCACCAGCAGCATGTGGCCCTGTCTCCCCTAAAGGGAAATGAGGGACACTATATCCAGCTCTAGAGCCCCCAACATAAGAGGACATGGGCCTGTTGGAGCGTGTCTGGTGGAGGGCCACAAACCTGATCAGAGAGCTGGAGCATCTCCTGTGAAGACAGGCTGAGAGTTGGGGCTGTTCAGCTTGGAGAAGAGAAGGCTCCAGGGAAAACCTGACAGCAGCCTTCCAGTACCTAAAAGGGGCCAACAGGAGAGATGGGGAGGCACACTTTGCAAGGACTCAAAGTGACAGGACGAGGGGTAATGGCTTCAAACTGGAAGAAGGGAGATTTAGATTAGAGGAAATTTTTCACTATGAGGGTGATGAGACACAGGAACAGGTTGCCCAGAGAAGCTGTGGATGCCCCATCCCTGGAAGTGTTCAAGGTCAGGCTGGACAGGTCTTTGAGTAACTTGCTCTAGCGGGAGGTGTCCCTGCCCAGGGTAAGGGGGGTTGGAACTCAATGATCTTTAAAGCCCTTCCCAACTCTAACTATTCTATGACACTATCTGAACTTCTGGTCTTTATGAGTTTTATACAGCCCACTCATACATTACTGTTGTGGCCACATAGATGCTTAAATCTTCCTAGCAATGTTGGGACCCTGTGAAACAGAGCATGCTGGGCGAAGAAATGAAGGGTAGGGCTGGAGACGAAGGGTGGAGAAGCTATCAGACACTTGAACAATACAAAAATATCAAGGTGTCACCAGCCCTTGGGAAGCAAAAATGTGCTTCTGTTCAAGAAAAAATTCTGTGGTTCAGTGCATTTCCCCGAGGTTTCAGAGTAAAAAGCTGCAGTGAAATTTTCATTTCCTTAAAACATAGGTTATTAAAAACCTACATCCTTTATCAGCTGGCTCGTCTGGCTACAGGATAGCAGGGGGCAATGATGCTTGGACCAGGGCGGCACCGGCGGGATCGGTGTACCACCCCCTGCCTCCATGGCAGGCACAACCTTTGAAGGTTTCTCAGCCAAAAAAATGGCAAAGGGGTTATTGGGAACTGTAAATCAAGTGCAGTGGAGATAAATATGCTATACAGTGCGACTACATTAAGCTACATTAAGCTACCCTTCTATGAATGCACCTTTTGCTGTGATATTGCAATAGTAGGTTTTTAAAGGCAGCCAAGCAGTCAGTAGAAGCGCATTTCTTCACCCAGATTAAAAGCATTGTTTAAATTCTTGCGGCTAGACAATTTGTCTTGTCCTTTTAAAAAAATGAAGCCCTACTAAACAGTGAAGCAGCATAAAGAGGCTGGGACGTAGGATTGAGACTGCAGGGAATTGTTAGCTTGCCTGCTGCAAATCAAGATCAGCCTTTTTACCTTTCCACAATCTTTCTGCTTTTGTTATATGTGGTTACTACAAAATCTTTTATTCTAAGAGTCTCTCAGATGTTAGAATTAGATGATGTCTCTGGAAAACAATGCCAAGGTCTGGATAAACATAGCCATGAATAAAATGTTTTATGTTACAACACCTTTCATCCAGGATGACTCCAGGGGGAAAAAATATTATTCAATAATCAATTAAATATTTATACATGTTATTATTTATTATGCATATGTATGGATATATCTCTATATAAATATAAAGGGATACATATGTATTTGTATCTTACACACAAGGACTTTTTTGCCTAATACAGCAATCCTGTTCCAGGGATGAACTGGAGCAGCAGATGTGCAACATGTACCACTCACATGGCCTTTTATATACCAGGAAAAGCTTTTCCTGAGAGAGGGACCTCACAAAGGATGCGTCACAAGCTCCCTCAGGACTGTCAAGGACTAGGAGGGTGTCCATCAGAGAACATGACTTGGGAAATACCTGAGGTAATGTGGGATTTTCTGATGCTCAGCACCATTTGTCTGCATCCCATCCCAAACACATCAGGCCAGGCTCAGCAGAGAGTACCTATGATGTTTTAGGGCCATGCTGTGATTTTCCTCTCTTACTGCACACTATCTGTCAGAGAAAGGACTGGCTAAAAAACACAGGCTGAAGAAAAAACAGAAAGAGGACATTCACATCTGAACTGTCCTCCCTGGAGCAGAATAGGGTTGTCCCCCAGCACCGCAAAGCCTGGTGATGTCAACCTCAACAGCACGCCTCCCACAGCTGCTGTACCCTAGGCAGTGGAGCAAGTTTCAGTGGAGTATATTTCAATATTTCAGTTGAGTAGATTTCAATAGTATGTGTTCATAGGCAAAAAAAAAAAAAAAAAAAACAAAAAACCAAAAAAAACCAACTGAATAAAAAAAGGAAGAAGCCACTTGTCTACAGCCACAGGAACATCAGTCTCACCAGTGGAGAGAAGCACCTGCCATGGATCCCCAAACTCCATGTGTCCATCCAGTCATGCACTTCCCAAAGTGTCAAAAATAAGAATAGAGCGTGATTTTCCCAATAACAATATTTTTACCATCTCCATATCAGTCTGTAACCAATTAGCTGTTATATGACATGGGAAAAAAAACATAATTTGTATCGCTGAGGTATTAACCTCCTTTTATCTGCAGCCTGTTTTACGAAGAAGATCCACACTAACAACTCAATCAATTATTTGTAAACTTTGGCATCTTACAGGTCAGAATAAGCAGATACAGCCATGCAGCCACAGAACTTGTTTAATAACATCAGTTGTATAAAATACAAATCTTACTCGTGCCATTTTTCAGTCCCCACCAGGGTATTCCAGCAGCACGACCAGCGCTCGGCAGGGCTGTAGGATCCAGCAGCAGCTTTGCAATTCCAGATGCCACAATTTGCTTCGGCCCACTTCCAGCTTTTTGGTTTTTTAAGCTTCTCCTCTTAGGGAACAATAATGAGATCGTCTGATAGTTTCATGAAGGTGAGCGTCTGATCGGTGTCTGAAAGAGAGGAAATGACAAAGCACCCAAGTTCTTGTTCTCACAGGGCAAACCTTTGCAGTGAGTTTCTCGGTGCGTTTTTTTTTCTCTAAAAAACCCTCAAACTCGGGGTTTCATGCTAAGTGCAAATGAGCAGACTGCTCTGCCTTGCATATTTGTGCATGAATCCAGCCCAGTGGGAAAAAAAAAAAAAAAAAAAAAAAAAAAAAAAAAAAAAAAAAAGACAAAAAAAAAAGACTATTGAAGGCACTGAAAAAAACCTAAAATCAGTGTGTGGAAAGGGGCTTAATACATTCCCACCGTTATTTAGCTCTAACAAAGAGCAGCAACCCCAGATGACCTTCTGGCTCCTGTCTCCACCCAAGTTCCTGGCCTCTGTTCAACGTCCTGGCAGAAGTTGCAGACATCCGCAACACAATGCCAAGTAGCTGTTTTGTCTGTAGATATGTAATAGAGATTAGCCGAGTGGTGGTGGGGAGCCGCTACACAGAAACCAGCACCTCCAAACAGGGAGCTGGCATCCAATTCCCATCAAAGAGCCTTTTTTTCCCCTGGTGGTGCCAAGCACCTCCTCAAGATTTTGGTGGGTGGGTAACAGAGACAAATTTCCACCACTTCAGCTTGGAGTAAGGGGGGGTGGTGTGGGGTAGGGGGACGGGAGTTACGTGTTGCCCTCCCATGTCAGTGCCCAGGCGACTCTTTCATGTCAATGATTAACTCGATGGGACGGGGGGCTCCGCCGCCCGCGTGAAGGAGGGATTGAGCGCAGGGCCCATTACATCATACCTTTCTGATGTGCTCAGCCATGGATCACTGATTTGCCTCCGATGGCAAGCTAGCAAAGCTGACACTTGAATGGCAAAGAGAATGTAACCCCGTGCACATGGCTTGTTAACACCTCCCGGGTGCGATTGCTTTTAAAAAGACGCCTGAACTGGGTCTGTAATGGAAACGGCTTTTGTTTTCCTGTAGTAGGCTTTACAAGAAAAATTTAGTTTTGACTTTAAATACTTTTTTTTTTTTTTCTCCCTCCCTCTTCCCACCAGAGACAGGAAGCGGTTCTTTCATGCGTTCAGAAATACAAATTATGATTGGCAGAACATTAAAGTGCAGAAAAAAAGAGCTTTTGAAAGAGATCCTGGAGGAGTGATTGAGGCAGGCAAAAGGTTAGGCCACGCACCTAACTGGCCAGTCTCCTTCAGTCACACACCTGCAGCTCTCCAGAGTTCGTATTTTTATCACAGAACTGGCTAGACCTGCTATTTCAGTGAAATGCAAATTGAGAAGGGAAAAATGCAGGGCTCTCCTTTCTTGTCCTTCTACTTCTCCTTCTCCTCCTCCTTCTCCTTCTTACTTACGTATGAGGTATAAAGAAAACATCAACTATTAAATGCTTTTCTTCAGCGTATATTCATTATTACCATTTATCCTTTTACTAGGACCACTCTGACTGGGGAATGACTGCAAAGGAAGCTGCTCTAAAACATGTTAATCCCGTATAATATAATATGTCCATTTATCTTGTATTTTATAGAATATAATACAATATACATTGTATGCATACAAATATAAAATATACATTTCATAGAATAAGTAATAATTATGTAATATATTATTAAATTCTCATTTTACTAATATGTTGGGTGGATTTAATAGCGGTCTGTCATGAGAAATCAAGCAAGAGAGCATCACGTCTCAGTTCAGCACAGAGATTCAGTAAACACCTGGGGTTTGTTAGGAGAGGCAGCCCAGGCTGCCTGCCGCAAAGCTTTGCTTCCTGGCCTAGCAAAGTTACAAAACTTGTCACTCAGGACCATCACTGAGGAGCAGAAGAGCCAGAAGACAGTAACACTCTGAAGAACTTTTCTTTTTTCCCCTCTCAAAAAGGGATTCCGTCACAGATGACTGGATCTGATCACGTCATGATATGTGTACTCTCTGGGGCGCATCAAAAATGCTTGGTATAAACCTAGCTGTAATCACTTTTGCTTTAGTCCTATGACTAAATTACCAATATCGTGTAAGAAAAGGGTAAAAATAAATAAAATACATTCAGTGTTGGCCACTGATTTGTAAATGGAAGAGTGATGGATGCCAAACTCACTTGGCTCTTCAGCCTGAAAGTAAAAGTAAACAAACCATCGTAGTTTGAGGTCTGATCTCAAGAATGGGGGAAACCAAGGAAAGCCAAGGTGATATATGAAAGTCTTTCAGAGAGAGCAGCAAGTGGGCAGAGCGGCTCTCCCTGCCCCCAGGCTCCTTTTCCTCCACCTCTGGAGCAGGTTGGGATTCATCTGGCAGCACAGCTTTGTGTGGGAGGATGATGGGCATATATGTTCCCTCTGGGAATAATTAACCAAGGTCAACATTGCTGGATCTTTAGATGGAAAACTGTCAAGGAAAACACAAGCACTACAGAAAGTGGTGCTGGTAACTTGGTATGTGGGAAACCACCTCTGAGTCAGAGATGAACCAAGCCCTTTACGTGGAAGCTCACTTCACTTTGACTGTTTGAGAGCAACTTCCAGCTTATCCCAAATAACTAAGAAAAGACAGAAAATGGACATCCTAACAAGCATGTGCTCTTGCATTTTTCACAGAAACAGGCTTGTGACACTCTGAACAATCAGTGGACAGGAATCCTGACTACTCTTTCAGTTAGTATCCACCACACACATTGTGCTGTACAGCAGCAGAGCAAGAATTGCCACTGTACCTCTGCCCAAGAGATAGTAGCATTTTAGGTTTTGGAAAAGTGAACTGTAATGCAGTTTGTAAAATGCTTCCGAATCCTTTGAGAAGGAGGATGTCAATAAATGAATTCTATTCTACCATTGTAGTTCCTCTCCTCCTAATTTTTTCTCCAGATCCCTGTACAATTGAAAATCCTTCTTCCTTTCCTCTTCTGAGCAGGAATTGCCTGACTTTTTTCTACTAATAATGAAAATAACAAATGCATACTGGAGACTTGAAGAGAGCTGTGCTTGAGAACACTGTGAAGATGAGAGGGTGATAGAAGAGACCCTTGTCTGTGATGAGACCCAGATGTCCCATTCTGTGTATGTCCAGCAAAGTTACTATGTCAAGTCTTTGTTTAAATTGGGTCCCACTACACAAGCATATTTATTAGCATAACAAAGTTGCAATGGCCAAGGAAAGGAAAAAAATGACTTGCCTAATGGAAATGAATTGTGCAGCGTAACCTGGTAGTACATAGGACTCTATCATGGTATTTAATGTCTCTCCCCATGCTGAAAGAGTCTTGACGCAGGCGCCAGTAGGTCTGTAGAGCCATTGATAGACAGCCAGGGCATACCATTTAATGGAAGGACATCATTAAATAAGCCTTTATTTTTATTACTTTGTAATATTATTATGCAGCTGAAATAAATCACAAGTTGTTTTCAGTGGGATTCAGTCACAAGCCACAACAGCAGTGGCTTGCTTTTCAATCTCCCTGCAAGCAACCTTCCGTTCTCTCTGCAAGGAGCAAAAATTTTCCATGGGGGTCAGCCCATGACCTTTTCTTCTTTCAATATTTATTCATTGCATTAATAAATAAGTATGGAAACTTGAACTTCCAGGACCAAGACTGAGGCTCCTGCAGCCCAAGTCTGCAGGCAAACATGAGCTGCAAAACCCTCAGGCCAAACTTGAGGGGCTCACTGCTGATTCTACAGCACCACCTCACTGGCCCAGGTCTAATTAGTGCCACAGAAGGAACAGGAGAGGTCTGGTGGAGGCCAAAGGTGTTTCAGCTATCTTGCTTGGTTCCTGCATGGCTCCCAGATCCTCTCCAAAACCAGGAAGGTGCAAAGGTGGTGCATGTTCACCTAAGTACTAAGCTTCAGTGCAGCATCAGTGAACTGGAGAGGGAGCTTGGCTCTGACTCCCACAACCAGATGAGCAAAACATGAAGGTCTTCAGACATGCAGCAGAGAAGTGAAAAAGGAGATGTAAGAATCTGTGCTTGGACCTTCACCAAGCTGACTGATTGTCCTAAGAACCCACTCATCACTTCTGCACAACAGAAAGCATGCAAAATGTTGTTTAGTTTTAAATGGGATGGACGCCCAAAACTTTTCTAAGCAGTCACTCATGTTCTTATCTCTCATGCAAGTAAGAACTTTGTGGTTCAAAACATTTTGTAGAAAACCTAAATATGCCAGCAGGAAGTTATTCCTGTCATGTAATGCCTGAGGAGACCCTATAGCTGCTTTCCAGTATCTGAAGGATGCCTACAAGAAAGCTGGAGAGGGACCTTTTGCAAGGGCAAGTAGTGACAGCAAGAGGGATAACGGTCTTAAACTGAAAGAGGGGAGATTTAAATTAAATATTAGGAAGAAATTTTTCGCTATGAGGGTGGTGAGACACAGGAACAGGTTGCCCAAAGAAGTTGTGGGTACCCCTTCCCTGGAAGTGTTCAAGGCCAGGCTGGATGGGGCTTTGAGCAACCTGCTCTAGTGGGAGGTGTCCCTTCCCATGGCAGGGGGGTTGGAACTAAGCCATTTGAAGGTCCCTTGCAACCCACACCATTCTATATTTCTATGTGATAACTTTAGCTTAACACATTTTGTGTTTACTCTGCTCCCTGTCCCCCTGAAAGCACTGTTAGATGTGCAAGCTCTCCCTTGAATACTTCTTTTTTCTATTTTTTTTTCTTTTTTTTTCTTTTTTTTTTTTCTTTTTTTTTTTTTTCATTTAATGTGCTCAGCTGAAACAGGGAAGAGAAATAGCAAAAATGGCAGACTGATTTAGACAGTACTGCTGGAAAACCAGAATTATTTTTGTAGAGCACCCACTAGTTTCTTCTTGCTGCCTTTAAGATGCCTTTTTATTCCTTTTTGTCAGGTAAATGTTAAGAGGAGGTTTATCGTCAATCAGCTTTGCACTTTTGTAATAGCTTATATTGTTCACATGAACCGTCAGTGTTGCCAAACTCATTTTTTCACTATTAGGATACAAATTATTCAGAGCTTGAATTTTAGCTAAACTGAAATATAACTGAAATTGATAAGCTCTACCTGAAAAGGGAACCTCAAAATGCTTCACTTTAAGTCCAGTTAAGATACAAGTATCACCTACTTGGATACTGCGATGTGTGCAGATTGGAGAGATGAGTTATTGTGCTTCATGGTCAAGAAGAAACATTAGAGAATTTGAGATCATTCAATGCACCCATTGCATAAGGTAAAAAAAAAATCCCTACGGCCTGCTCTTTTCTGCAGTAAATTTGTATTGTAGTCTAGTTTATTCTTACTGTGGCAAGGTACAAAATCTGGGCTCAAAAGTAGGTCTTTTTGTGTGATGCACGAATGTCACAAAGGAGAAAAATAACTGCTCTTCCAAATTTTCAGCCATTATTTTGGGTCATGCCCATATTCCTGTGAAAAGCACTTCTGTTTGTGACCAGAAAGAAACTGGAAAAGTTCTGCTATATTGATAGTCAAAGGCTGGTCAATAACTTGATTTCTGCAGAAGTGACATCCCCAACAATTTCCACGTTTCTCTGTCGGCAACACATAGCCCAGGACCACCATGTAGGTACAAGCAGGAGCAATAGCCGCAGAATAGACATGATATGCTTAGGACATTTTCTTTCTAAAAGAAAAGGGGTTGTGGAAGAGATGACTCCAAATAAGATGTGAAATGGAAAGACAGTAAATCCAGGCCCAGCCACTGACTGGTTTTGCTACAGATCTCCCAAATCATCTTATCTCGGTGTGCTTCAGGGTATGTCTCTAAAACGGCAACTCCTTTGTACAGCCACAGCAGGAGGAAGCTTCGAATGGCAGACAGGAGAGCTGGGGTACAGACGCAACCAATCCAACAGCTCCCAAACATCAACACTGGGATAGAGGCTCCAAAAGGGCAGGTAGGAAAAAATATTCAGCATGGCCTGCCAGCTCTGGTTTTGTAAGTAGGTCTTGGCATCCTTCTGGAGAAAAGGAAGGTTCCTTCTGTATTTCTGATTATCTTTCAACTCCTGTTCCTGAACTGGAGGAATGCCTCCTTGCCATGTCTTCTTTATATCCCTCTGCTATGCAGACACACAATCACACACACACACTCACAAACTTAATTTGCATTTGGGATGTGGATTACAGAGAGATTCTGTTCATAAACCTAGAGAGACCTGTGCTCCCAGGCCTGTCTCTTCAGAGCACTAATTCCCCCCTCCCTCTTTTCCTATGTTTGCCAGTGGAAAAAATTAGCAAACCCTATTTACAAATATTTTTGCCTCTTGGCCCTCTGCCTAATGCTGTGCTATTAAGGCTGTCGTTGTTCCACTAAACAATTGCCAAATGTTTTTGCATGCATGCATTGGCTTGCTTTTGAGTTCAGATACTCTTATTCCACCAACTGCCACCCTTCACTTAATTCAAGGTGAATGCTCTAGACTTCAGGCTTGTCAGAAAATTTCCTCTTTATTACCCTACTAAAATCTGCTATCCCAGCAACAATGGTAAAATTCCTCCACTAAAATGTTTTCCTGCAAACAGTTTCTCTGTCCCAGCCTCTCCTTTCATGATAGAAAACGCTCCGCTCACATTGGAGCAGCATGCCTCAAAGCCTTACACTTACATCAGATGAGGTCAAAGGGGCTGTAGCCAGTGAGACCTCAGTGGAATTTGGGTTCCCAATTCCAAAAAGTGTGTCCTGGAGAAACGTTTTCTCAGCTGGAGCCTGATCCTGGAGACAAGTAATCTCCATTTCTGCATGCCCAAAGACGTCTGAGCAGCTTAGTGTCTAAGCCGAGTTACGATCAAGGAACAAAATATTTCTCCTCCTCTTTTCCCTAAGGCTCTTGACCTAGTAACCATTCTCAGAGCATATTTTCAGGATTCTCCTCCCTCAAAAAGGCTGTGGTGGCCAACAATTTCTTTTAAAGTACCGAATGACGTAGGAGTCCACATTCACCTTCCTGCCCTCTTATTTTTTCTTTACACCCCTGTTCGTTAGCGGACACCCGCTTTTATTTCCATCTGCAGGGACTTGGTCTCCTGGTATGTCCTCAAGGACCATCTGCCATCCAGCTGGGGACCAGACATCCAGTTAGCTTCATTCCTCACCGCTCCTGCTGAACCCGGGCCAGCATTGCTCAAGTGACTATATTACATATGCCCCACTTGAGGGATCACTGCCATAATGATTTATTTCTGCCTTTGCTAGTTAGTGGAGAAGTCTCTCAGGTCTACTTTGTGACTATAACAGGCCATTTTAATTAGGGATTGAGGCGTTAGTGTCTGGTGAGCAAATAGCAAGGGTGAGGGCAATGCTACATGCTTTGACACATGCCATCAACCTACACAGCCCATGGAGGGCCTCACATTTCTTTTGTACATCAGTTTGGTACTCGGGCAAAATATGGACTATGTAGACAAATTATAGAAAATCTATCAAAAAAAGGAAACTTCATAGATGTTAATCCACTCTTAATTTCTGTGCAAGTATATTCTTGCTTCTGTGTATAGTGTTTGGTCCCAAATGACAGTTTGCTAGTGTTTCGTCAGCAGCTGAAACAGCCATTGATAAATGGGTGTTGAAGAGCGGTCAAAAAGAGCAAGTTGCATATCTGTAATCAAATGGTAGCATGGGAAATGTGATTCTGAAACAACAAAGGAAAGATTTATGTCTCCAATGAAAACAACTCCAATGTCAAATACAGCATAACTTCCCAGACAAGATAAAAATACAAGAATTATCTCCAGAAATTACTCAGTGAAAAATTCTGAATTACAAATGCAGTTGAGAAAATTGTCTGGATGGTTTGCAAATAGGAAAAAAGGACATAAGGGATTTATTAATTGTTACAATTTATGCATCTAGTTATACTAGAAATGCAAGACAATAAATTAAAGCACAGCCAAGATTTTCTCCACACTATTTGGTCAGTGAACCTTCATCCTGGCCTGAGGCACTACTGGTTTTAGACCAATCTTGCCAAGATCAGCAGTGTTTCCACCATGAAATACCAATACACAAGATTGAGATGGTCTTCAGGAAGAGCATTCCAGCACTTGATTTCTTGTCAGTTGAAAACTGATGATATAGGAGATATGACTGCAGATACATAAAAGCCTGTCTGTATAGCCTAACCTATGTAGTTTATGGTCAGCTCTAAGACTAAAGGTTGAGCCATGCAGCCTTTAATTCAGGCACCCTCACAGAGCACAGTACTTTGAAGGACCACTGCACTGCCAATTGTTCCCATCCCAACCACACACCAAAGCTGAATACCTGTCCTTTCCCTTCTCTCATTGATCAGGCTGGCACATGTGGAAATCACACCTCTTCCTGTGCTGTATCTTATACTGTCACCATCTTCTTGGCCGTCCAGTTTGTCACCACATTCAACTAGACTGATTTAACCCTACAGCTGCCCTCAGGAGGAAGGACACAAGTTAAAACAAAAACCTCCTTTTATTTGGCTGTTCAGTCATAACAAGCAATGAGCAACTGGTCACACCTGCCTAGATAAAACCTTGCCTTTTGGGGTTGGACAAAAAACATATTGTCTCCTGGATTCTCTCACTCTCTCTTGCAAGACACTAATGTGAATACCATCTTGACCAGAGGGATAACAAAGTTTACTGTCCAGGTATAAATACATCTGGTGGAAAAATCGCAACATGAGCAATTAAGCTGAATTATTCCCATGCTGGGCATTTCCTAAGTGCCCGCTTGATGAACATCCATGCTGGGAAAGGCTGTGAAGAGAAAGTCTGAAGACAGAGCCACAAGGTCTTCTGAATATCTTGGTCTTGACCATCCTGTTCATCTGTCCAAACTCTGCTCCAGGGCTGTGTCTCTTACTAATCAGCCACAAGTTAAAACACAAGTTTCTGATCTTTGGATTTATATGAAGAAAGTTTATGATATTGCAAGAGTCAGTGACAGTCCAGTGGAACCAGACAGGGTTTAAATGCTGCTTCAGAGTAACACGAGCACAGAGCCACCCAGAGCCTCTTTTTATTGTATTTCCAGATCATGCCACAAAACCCTAAGATTACAAGGATGGAGAACATTTTCAGGATACATGCAAAATCCACTTGGGTTTTGTATACTCCCTGTGAAAGAACCACGGTCATTCTTAGCAGGTATTAGAGTTAAACCTTATTCTGTAGCTAGCTCTCCTAGCCTGGTCTGAGTTGCCCCACTGTGGCCAACTGCCCTTAATTAATGAGAAGTAAGCAGGCAGATACTCAATTGGCCAGCTCCATCGTTAACTCCTTTTTATGGGTGCTGCCAGACACTGCACGCATCTCAGGCCAAGTTTCCGTCATGCCCAAGAAGTGGAATTTAACCTTCCTAGTGACTTAATTATGGCATCATCACAAATGAGGTCTTATAACTTAGTGCCGTAGGGCATTAAAGCCAACCAGCTGGCTCATACTTCATGTTTCATTTCTTAATAAAAACGACACTGGTGTAATTGTCCTCACTGAAAATGGGGGTGACTTCATGCCTTAAGAACTGGGTAAAGCTCTGTAATGTCTCTTCAGCTCCATTCAAGCACCCTTCCTACCCTACTGGGGTAAATCTCAACCCCCTGTTAGTCCATTCAGACTAATTGGCTAGGATCAATTGCTAGCAAAGGTGGTTTTTTTTTTTCCTCTGTCATACCAGTCCACACAGTAGCTGTATACCTGAACTTCCATCATCAGTTATTAGCTGGCTGTGAAATGGAGTGACCACACGATGTACCCCCAGCTAGCTACAGTTTAGTGACACAGCACAGCGTTAAAGCAGGGTAGAGGAGTGCCTGGGGTCCTTCAGGATACAAAACCACTTCTCACCAAATGCAGTTCAAAAAAAGGTAAAGCAGAATGAAAAGAGTACAAATGGCCATGAGCGAAGGATTAAATCAGCCAGTCCTGGACTCGCTTTTCAATGTTATTGCAATGCGGCTTCTGAAACAAAAAAATGGTATTGAATTAGTGCAAATGGAAAATTGGTTCTTTGACCAAAAACTAAAGCAGGGGGAGGGGAGAGCTTTGTGGGAAAGATTATTTTAAATAAACTTCCCCCCCCCTCCCCCACGGCCTTTAATTGGGTAATTGAAAAAATAAATTAGAGGTTGGCAAATTTTTGTCAAAACATTTCAATAGCCAAAGTCTAACTTCTGGCTTTAGTTCACTCTACAAATAACAATACCCTCTGAAAAATGTCAATAATATGAGAAAAAAGTTATTTTTGCTTTCATTTTCCACAAGAAAGCCTCATTTTTGGTGTAACTCTCTTTTCAGTCTCTACTGGCCACAAGATCCATTGGCAGATATTCTCTCCCTGAGACTACTCCCCTTCACTAAAGCCTTCCTGGGGAAGGGAAAACAAGACAAAGGGGTGGAAGGAAGAGAGGGGTGGTAAAGGAGTCCCAATGAGGGGTAGGACAGAAGGATGCTGGACAAAGAAAGAGGATGAAAGGACCAAGCAAACTATTGAAAGGAGAGCAGGAAGGGTGAGAGAAAAAACAAGGTTATTTTTTTCTCCTCCCTCCATTACAATAAGGTTAATTTTCTTTTCTTCATCTGTTGTATGAAATCCAAAAGTTTTATGGTTTAAGTGGCAAAGACAAAGGCTGGGAAGGGAAACAGAGTAAAGTGAGTTGTACAAGGTCACAGCCCATTTCACCCCCTGAATGCAAGTCCACACTGCTGTAGTTTTAACTGTCATTTGCTAATCTCCTGCTCTCCTTTAGCTTCATAAGCAGCCCACAGATAATGAGATGGCAATGAAAATTTTAAGTAAAACGGATTGAACGCAGCACCATTTGACAAAGTTATAAGACAAGAGAAAGCATTGCTTTAAAATGCTAGCAAATCCATTGCTCTGGGGACGTCTTGCACACAAGACAGAGGACAGCCTCAGTTCTAAGAACTGACCTGCCTGGTGTTTTCATGACACAGATATAGAGAGCTGGCAGCCCACACAGCTCTTTGGCATGCCAAGAGAGGTCTAGTATTTTGAAAATGCCTATTCATATACAGAAAAGAGCTGTTTGGAAACAGAGGGTTCAGGAGCTGGAAAATATTTGCAGGGAAAAAAATCATTTTCTGTGGTACATTTCTTTCAGAATGCAATGGGTTAACAACAAGCCTGTATTAAAGAAATGGAAGGAGAAAAAAATCAGAAACCCAAAACGGATTAATGCACTGTTTTGTTTGCAAAATATCGCTTCTTCCCTTGAAAATAAGTGTCAAATTGGGGTGGAGGTGCTTAGCCTGTACATAGTACTGTTTCTTCCTTAACATGCCTGTGCAATTTAGCCTTCAAGGTGTGCTTATCACAAGACTATCAAACTATGCCAGGCAACCAAAGGGCTATGGATGAAAGCAAACACAAGAGCTGTTCCTAGCCCATCCCTTTCCCTGTAACCTCCCTTGTTCCTGCCTGGGCAGATGGGCAGCAGTCTGACACTACTGTCACAGAAACTCTTTGCAGAGCTGCTAGCAGGGCATGGTTGTCAAAGACATGGCTTGGATGCTACTGGTCAAGTGGCTGTAACAGGGCAGAGCTTGGAGCACTTCAGGCACCAAGTATATACTGATTTTTTGGAGCACAAGAAGGTTACAAAACTCCATTGCCTCTTGGCTGCCCAGCTGATCTGGGTGCGTCCCCACAGGCTCTGGCAGCTGATGGGGCACGTGGGTGAGACATTTGCTTTGTCTTTGCCACGTGAGCACATGGCGAGCGTCCCTGGTACACCAAGTTCTTTCTAGAAAGGGTACAATCAGATCTCTTAAAAGCTTGGCAAGAAGTGGCAGTGAGCTGCGGTCATTTGTGCCAAGCTGAGTTGAGCTGAATGACGTGCCAGTGGTGCCAGTGACCAAACCTGTGGCCAAGGGAAGAAATGAGGCAGCAGGCTGCGCTGAGGACACCGTCCTTCCAACAGACGGGGTGATACTTTATACCAGGGATAGGCCCCCTCAGAAACCAAATGGTGAGCTCTTTTTTTCCCCCCTTGAACAGGTCCTTCAGCAGTCAGAGATATGAATATTTCAGTGTACGGTTTCTAGAGTCCAGAGGTGGCTCAGATGTGGACTACGACAGCTCGCTTTAGGAGCCTTAGGGCCAGGGCACTGTTTCCGGCTCAGGTAGAAATCTTCTAAGCAAACTTACTTCTGATTAAGTGGTTCCAGACTGCCATAAAACCTGAAATCATCCATTTAGCCATAAAAAGAATGATAGGAACTGCTTTCTAATGCTTTACAAAGAATTGTTATTTAACGGCATCTCCCCTTTTTCTCTGTTTTCCATGAATATTACAGATGACCATACATTTCCCAAAAAGATTTCAGTAGGTTTTTACAAAAAGTGAATTTACTACTGCTGACTGTGGGTACTCATGGTGGAAATCTCAGGGTTGCACTCATGTAACCATAGAACAGAAATGACATTTTGATTATCCAAATGCTTGTAGGCAAGCTACAAATGAATGATTATTCACAGAAATTATGGGCAGTATTATTTCAAACAGCAAACACATTCAAGAACATCCAGGCAGGCTCACAAATAGTTTGCAAACAGAAAAAAGGCCAAACACTTCTATTCAGTTACTCGCTGTGCATTATTCACGCAGCTCTAATAACAGTCCCCTGTCTCTATGAGCCTGCATCAGATGCGGTCCAAAACTGGGATGGTGGTGAAAGCTCCCGCTCTATCATTATGAAAACCCATAGTTAAAGCTTTTTTTTGCCCATTCATTTCTACAAAACAAAAGCAGAGGGTGGGATTATCTTCACAGGGGTTGGTCTGGAGTTGCTTCATTTCAGTGGTATGCAGATATTTTTGCTGTGGTTTTGCAGGGTGACCAGGAACACCTGTTAACTTTAAAAGAAAATCACAAAATCCCTGAAAAGCCTTTTTTTTTTTCATCTTATAACTATCTGTTTTTTATGTTATGACAGCACACACAGCTTGCAACTAACATTGTTTGGAAGCTGTAAAGAATAGTAATTGCTGTTGATCAGTTACTGGTTGCACTGAGGCTGATAAAAAGCCCACCAATGGCTACAATTAGCACAACCACCAGGCTCTTGGCCAAACACCCTCAACAGCTTCCCACCACCACTCCTCAGGGGTGGCTTCCACCTCCCAGCTGTTCCACCTTCCCTTGCTCATGCCATGAAATACTCCCACAGCGTGCTCAGGCCACAGCCCACTGGGATGTGCACCATGAACACCTTTCAAGCAAAAGCATTAGGTCCTCTCTCCTGAGGTAGGAAGCTGAAAAAGAGCCCTGCCCTCCGTTGGGAGTATCCAGTGAGGCTGCTCTTACTGCAGGCAGCTGAGGATATCGATTCCCCTGGTTCAAGACCACCTTCTTCACCCTTGGTAGTCAACCCAGCTAAAGAAACTCATTTGGTGTGGCTGTATGCATGACTGTTCTTGAAATGTTCCTGACTTTCTCTTAGAAACGTTGGTCACATCTTCACACTTTCTGTGAACCAGAGAATGGTTTGATTTTCTGCTCAGGGGTTTTCAACAGCAACTCATCATATACATGACTGTCATTTATGGGTCAGTCTGGGAGATATATTCATCTGTTTGGGAGCTGGACAACCATACTACTATAGCCCTGGGCCCAAACTCACGTCATTTGATGTGCTCTTCCCACCACAGCAGTAGGGTTATAAGGTTTCTGCACCAGCTCTAATTAAATCCTTGCCCACTCAGAGACGCTGAGCAGTGTCTGTCACTAGCATTGCCTTTCAGGGCCGTCTTTGTTTGAAGGATTTGCTAGTGTGCCTTAATGAAATGCTACACAGGTCTGTGGTTGTTTGATAAAAGAAAAAAACTATGATGCATCTGTGCTGAGCTCTTAAACAGATGCCTGTGTGCTGCCAACCAGGATGCCAGCAGCGCTTTGTGGGGGGCTGCCCATCAGTGCAAGTGTATGAGGGGATATTTAAGTCATCGGAGATCAAGTCAAGGGTGTACATTTGTCCAAGCCAGTCCTACAGAACTTTAATTTATCTTTTGGACTCGCGTGGGTGAAATTCATAGGAGTGCCTGTGCTGCACATCAGCTGGTTGGTGCGAGATCAGAAGCGCAGGTGCATGAAGGGCTGTCAGGGATGTGCCATGCCTCAGCCAGCTCCGGGGAGGCACTCTGGAAAAATGCCATTCACTCCTGGTTTATCTAAACAACTTCTTGGTATTTTTTCTGTTTCTTACACAGCCCAACTCAGTGTGCAGGAATAAACACCATGAAGTCATCTCTGTCTCAGGGATGAGCTGCCTGCCAGCCCAAGTAAGAGTCTCCATGCAGGTTTTTAGCCCATAGGCTCAGTCAGTTCAAATTCAGATCACTATCACATTTAGCTGGTGTCTCTGCTGGGAAAATCAGGTTGGATTACTCTAGAGGGAAACAGGCAGGGGCTTCAAGATCCTTCTTTCCACCCACCTGTATTTTTGAGCAATGGCCTGAGATGGTTATGCCTGTAAACTTGCTCTGATCAAGGATGAAACATCTGCAAGGTGATCTATCCATCAAAGCAGCCACACTTGCATGGATGCTATTAGTTAAGGGTGGAAACTCTGTTCTACTAAATTAGGTCACAACTGCACATGGGACAAAGATTGACAGGCTGTTTCTTGAGCTTATCACCCTGTGATTCTGCAAGAGGTGATGGTGACAGAAACTGGGAAGTACCCCATGTACCTCAGCAGATCAAGCACATCAGAGAGCACAGTTGCTTGTTCTCCAACAGATCTTCATAATAAATGGAGCAGGATGTGTTAAAAACTTGTTAATTTGCTGAGATTCATCTTAAGTCCCTGTAAGAGCTAGTCTTTTGCTAGCTGGCATGTTTCAAAGAGAATCATATTACAATGCCAAATTGTGTTTAAAATCATAGGTAGGCCAAAATGTTTTCTAACGGGGCTTGTTTTCTTCACTCTTACCTGCTGGAACAGGTTTGAGCTCAATTTGCAGGATTACTGTGTCAAAACTCGATTTGGGACCCCATAGGGGACAGGTTTCTCGTCCACTGCAAAGAGAAAAAGAGGAAAGAATTGGGGAACGGAGAAAGGGAGATCTACAGGAATAGTATGTCTTGTGCCTTGGGTTGGGTCTTCACTTCCTGCCTCTACTGACACAGCTTTTTAATAACTGCTTCATCTCAATTAAGTCATGAACACATAAACAAACAAGAAGACCTACCTGAAAATATTTCAGACCCTGAAATTCTAGCGTGAAGAAGCAAGAAACACTACATATGTCAACAAAAAACTGGGGGGTTATTTGTTTTGTTTTAAAACCATCTTTCCTTAAATTATTCTCCTGAACAATGAGCAGCCATAAAGGCACCACTGCTATCCATCTTCTCTTCTGCCTCTTGGCCTGGCACATGAACAGCTTTTGTTGAACTGGAGCTGGGCACATGGGCTGCTCGAACATGAAACTCTTTGGAAAACAGGAAGTTTCCAAAATAAAATCTTAATTGTTGAAAAAAACACTGTTAACTTGAGGAGCAAATATTTTCACAAAATGACTGTCACAAAAATGAAAGCCTTTCAGACGAGAGTTAAGAAATGTTAGGTTTCAACAAAAATATTTCATGAGGAAGGCAGGGGTTTTCTAAAAATACTATTTAGCCAAAAGCTTGAGTTTTCAATCAAAACATTAACAGTGAAACAGCCAGACACAGAAAAATTCACATTACACTCCAAATATTCTCCCTGTGAATATCGAGAGCTGGCGATACAGTAAAATGACCTATAAGATAAGCAGCAATAAGTTAATATTTAACATGGGGAGACTGTTTGGGAACTGCCATATAAGAGAAACATCTCTTTCCCCAGCCACCACGCACCAGCTCTTCGGTGGCGAAGCCCATGCCAGGCAGCAGGATGTTTGGACTGATCCAAAGTACTTTTACTACACTGAATAGAAAACAAGATTGGACAACACAGACCAACTAGATGGAGCTCTCCTCCTCCATTGCTTTCTTTTGCCAAAAGAATGGCATCTACCCCAGGGATGTGATGGGAGAACTGAGTTTTGGAGCACAACAACACAGGGACAGGCTCTAAGGACTTCGTAAACTGCATCTGTGGCATAAAATACTCAGACATATACACACACATAGTGGAACCGTGTGATGTTGCCTTGTCATTCCTAGGCTGGGCAGCAAGCCCAGGCTCCTAGATGAGAGAAGGAGAGAAAAGCAACCTTCCCTTTCTGACCCGTGTTAAGTCAGCTCCCTTCCTCAGCTCCAGGACTGAACCCAAAGCTCCCTCTGCTGAGCCCACCACACAGCTGATGCCTACCAGATCCAGCATACAGAGATGGGTTCCAAAATATTTCCATCACCTTCATCTCACCCTCTAGGCAGGTGGCAAGCCATGGAAGAGCCAGAGAAGGATCTTTCACCTTGTTCCACCATTGGGGAAGAAGGAGATGGAGGTACAGAATAGGCCACCACTTACTCCAGGAGAAAATTTTCCTTAGATAAATGCATGTGTGTATGCTTATAGTGTGTCATGAACACTTGTGAATCTCCATACTCTTATTTAAGATCACTGCTGCAGTTTCACTGAAGGATGCTGGCTGAGTCAGCCTCAGCATCCAGGCTGAGGAACTGCCACCAACTGCTCAAACAGTCCTTCTCCCGTTAACTGCAGGGACTACTACTAAGATAGGGCAAAATTATCCCTCAGTTTCAAAGCAGATTTTAGAGGCTGTATCAGATTCTGTATCAGATGCAGAACAAAAGAAGTGTTGTCCACAAAAGAAGTGTTGTCCCAGAAGGAAGCTGAAATATGGTATGAACTGGTAATTTTATACTGGACCATCTTCGTGATTTTTTTCCATGTTAGCCCAGAAAAATGTTAAATAAAAAGTTAGAATAACCTGTTGTATATGCAGAGATCTTTTTTTTCTCACTGGTATATTACTCCCCACATCTTCTTCGTAACTGTTCTCTCCTGGTCTCTCTCATATTTTTATATATCCTCCATTTCCATTCTTCTCATATCGTGACTTTTCAAAGGACAGTCCTACTTCCTCACTAGTAAAAATATATGTTCCTTCCACCTCCCCAAAATATATTCTTATTTTCCCACACCCTATGGAAACACTTGCAGTTACACCAGCCCTTCTCTATATCCCCCTTTAATTATGTCCAGGTCTTCTGATTTCCATTTCTACCATCTAATCTAATTAATCTCTGTAAGAAAAATCTCATGCCTAGAGTTACCAGGAAATCCACTTGAGGCGTTAAGACCCACGTTAGATCCTTTCTCTCCTTAAGCCAAGCGTTTGGTGCCCACAAGTTAAGTGGATTAGCCACATGCCTTCTGCAGTGTACAGTACAGTAGAGTAAAGCTCCCAGGCGCTGTCGCCTGTAAGAGCACAGCTGCAGGACCCCAAAGGTTCTGGGACCCACTCCCATGGACAGCAGCAATGCTCCTGCTGGTGTACTCATCTCTTGTGCAATGTCAAGATATACCTCCAGAAGATGCTGGCTTTTTCATTAGTTTGTGAAGGCTATTTGAGCAGATGACTGACTCCTGTTATTTTTTGGTGGGTTTCCTGATACCTCCATTCCTCAAATCCAAGACTTTCAGATCTCAGTGCTGTAGCAACAGTCTGTCTATAAACTGGTTTGCCCCCCACAGTCCATCAGAATGGGTCCATAGCCAGAGACACAGATTGTGAGACCTCTTTGCCTGTTCCCTGCCCCGCAACTAGGCCAAGTAAGTCCTTTCTATCTCTAGCCCTCCCTCACCCTGTTTCCAAAACACACAACCTCTTGTTTAAAAAGCCAGGTCTGGAAATGTAATACTAAATAGTAATGTTCTGCTTGTATGTTTTGCCACCACAGTAACAAGGTATCAGAAAATATCACAGTCCCTGAGATACTTATGCTGCCAGCATGGCTGCAAAGCATCCCTATCTGTATCTTAAGAAAGGAGGAGCTGAGGCACAGAAGGATTAAAGGCTATAGTTAGACCACCTACTGTGGCATCTGTAAAAGACTTATATTTTTGTGATGCCTAATTAGGAAGACTGAAGGAGTGTTTAGACCTCCTGTTCCCAAGGCTGCCAGACCTTGGCTCTCTGTAAGTCAGCATAAGGAAGTAGAGTTGTATTCAGTTCCCTTCTCTTGGTAACTAGCTTGAACGTCATGTCTCAGCACAACATGTTATCTCATTCAGCATATACAAAAATTGTCTCCTTCCTAGAGAGCAGGAGCTAAGAATCTCTCATCACTCCTTTTAGCCCTGATCCCATCTCGCGGCAGCCACGGCAGTGCACAATTCCTTACTGGTATCATGAAGAGAACTGGCAGGTCCAGATACAAAAATCCTACCTACCTCTGCCTCTATCTGTCACAGTCACTGGCATTTCATTAACTCACCTTCTCAAAAACTGGGTTTCGTACAACTGAATCATGTCAATCAACCTGCTGCATGCAGCCACCTCCAGTGTGGAGCAGAGCAGCCATGCAAGGAAATTTGATTATACCTGCACCCATTCAATTACTTAGTCTAGATCTTGAAAGATAGTTGCTGTGGGTTTCACAGCTTGACCCTCCTCGGGTCCAGAGGAGGGCCACGAGGATGATCAAAGGTCTGGAGCACCTCTGCTATGAGGATAGGCTGAGGGAACTGGGGCTGTTCAGCCTGGAGAAGAGGAGGCTCCGGGGAGACCGAATCGCAGCCTTTCAGTACCTAAAGGGGACCTACAGGAAGGCTGGGGAGAGTCTGTTCACAAAGGCCTGCTGCGATAGGATGAGGGGTAATGGACTTAAGTTGGAGAAGGGTAGATTTAAGTTGAATATTAGAAAAAAATTCTTTACTCTGAGGGTGGTAGAACACTGGAACAGGTTGCCCAGGGAGGTGGTTGAGGCCCCTTCCCTGGAGATTCTCAAGGTGAAGCTCGACGAGGCCCTGGGCAACCTGGTCTAGTTGGGGGTGTCCCTGCGACTGCAGGGAGGTTGGACTAGATGACCTTTTGGAGGTCCCTTCAAGCCTGGATGATGCCATGATTATAAAAAGCAGCATTATTCCATAACCGTACCTATCAGCTGTCTTCTCAAGCAGCCAAAGTTGTCACATTTGCAGGTCAATCCAAAGACGGTAAGAACACAGAAACTGGACAAACGTCCCCATCCCAGGACATAATATCTCCATTCCTTCTGCTTTTGAATTGTTTGAGTCAGGTGGGAAGTAAGCAACTTGTGCCGTGGCCCTGGGACACCAGGGGGTGATTACCAACTTCATTTTATAGGTGCGCAAAGCAAGACCTGTAAGATGAGGCCATGGGCCCAAGACAACACTGTAACAGCAAAGTCAGGATGGGATGAATTTCTCTAAAAGGCCGGGGGCACTTGTCTACAGAGTGCTAAAGAAGTTAGGAGCTCGTATGTTGTAACCAGTTGCAAAACTCCCTCCCTTCAGCTCTCCGTTGTGCACAGCAAACATCAGTGAGGTTACACTGACTCGCTGAGGAGCAATTCCCTCACCACCCATTCCCTCTGACACGTAACTGCCCTTGCACTCCATTCTCCACTCATTTCTTTGCCACATATTTCCTCTGGATTTCAGCAGGGTTTTCTCAGCGCAGAATGCCCGGGAGACAGGCTAGCGGCCCTAGGAGCATTGCCTGGGGCTCGCTGACACCTACTGACTGAAGCAAGGAGTGCAGAGGGGAAGGGGAAAAGGCAGCGGAGCCTGGAGTCTTCATCCTGGGAGATGTGGAAAACCTGACTGGGCTTGGCCCTGGGCAACCCGCTTGAGGTGTCACTGCTTGGGCAGTGAGTTGGACCAGATGACCTCCAGAGGCCCCTTCCAACTTCCCAACTTCAGCCATCTGTGACTGTGTGAAGAAAGAAGGGAAAAAAGAAGGGAAGGAAGGAAGGAAGGAAGGGAGGAAGGGAGGAAGGAAGGGAGGAAGG
>VZRU01019277.1:38980-49852 GCA_013398155.1 Pedionomus torquatus
AAGGAAGGAAGGAAGGAAGGAAGGAAGGAAGGAAGGACATGGCTTCTGTCTGCAAGGAACAAAGCAGAGCTAAATGCTGGCAACATGGCACTTCCCGTCTCTGAATTGATGAACATTCCACATGTTCACCCTCACAGGGTCCAAATTAAAACAATCATAAAAGGTAGACATGCTGATGCACACCCCTGACCTTCTGTAACTGCAGAGCTTCCACGCCTGGTCTCCTCCTGAAGTCACTCGTAGGCACCACTGTTACAGTCCTATCCCCTTCACACCACTTCACCACCGGTCATTTACCTAGTGGGAGCTATGCCCTGCTTTCAGGGATTCCATTGTAGGTCAAACATGTCTTCCACAAGCCCCTGGTAGTCAGTGTGTAGTGTAGGGCCTAGTTCAGCATTCCTGTAAGAAAGGGGATGTTCTATTATACCTTATGGATAATGGATGACACACAAAGTAGTGTCCGCTGTTACAAAGACTATGTGTTTACATTAGCTCCCAGGAGCCCTTCTCTCCTTGATTTACAACATTTTCATAGCCCAACTGTTCGGTGTCTTGGGATCAGTCTATGCCATGTCAGAAGCACCAGAACAAAACATTTTCAGTTAAACCCTTACAATAAGATTACTCATCATCCCCATCTATGGAGATTTCTACCTAACAGAAAAAAAAGTGCATCTACACTGATTTCAGGTATGTCGCCTTAAAGGAGAATACACCCTTCAGGGTAAGCGGCCAGGTAGGATTTAACCTTAAACAAGCGGAACATTCATTTAGCTATAAGCACTACAACCCTGAGGTAATTCTCATGAGAGGCAAAGCCTTTCATCCCAAGAGACAGCTGTGCACCAAGACGTGCCCTAGGCAGGCATGCGTATGCTAGCAAGCCAGCACCCTCCATGCAAGGGGACGATGTGCCAGCTCTTACTGCGTTAGCTCAGGTCTCGCAATACCCAGCAGTTTTTCTGTCGCCCTGCTACTGATATCCTAGGGCTGCTTTGGTATTAAAAGATAGGAAGAGAGCTTCTAGCACTCCCAGGGTTGCAGTAAAAGCCTGACCCTGGTATTTATACTATGCTGGGAGTAAGGAAAAAAAGCATAAATTGATACCTACTTTTTATTCCTTTCTAAGACAAATTCATGGTTTAAGGGAGGGCTAAGCACTTCAAAAGAATAGTCTTCAGTGTTAAATCTAGGGTCTTGTACAGTAAAAATAAAACGCTGGCCAATCTACCTCATTTCACAAAAGAGCCCATTAAGGATACTTCCTTCCTATCCTCTTCCCTGAACTGCTCACATGCTAAATGATACACAGGAGAAAGTACAGGAAAAAAGGTCAGACACTATCAGTAACAACAGGGGAGACATACATCTCAATTTTCCTTTCCTGAGAATTTTAAAATTCCCATAACTTCATTGCTACAGAGCACTAGCTAGCACGAATCAGTGTGGTGCCATCAATTTCAGTGAAATTTTGCTTCATTTGCAAACCAAGGTTGGGGACACTGCTATCAGCAGATGTTTTTTCTGAATGATGCTGGCTTGGAGGAAGAGTAATATCGCCATTGTCATGAAACAGATTTTCACCAGAAGATAAAAGCTCTGGAGAAAGGGGCAGTGTGAGACCTTGCTTGCTGAGATGAGGGAGGGAATTCATCTCACGGCCTCAACAGCAGCGAGCTGGGGTGTTACAGATTTGTTCATTCCTCTTAAAGCCAGTACACACATACAGAGCACGCGCAATGGCCATGTGGTTAAGATGCCATTTTTGTTTCAAAACCTAAACCAGCCTTAACCATAACCCTAAGTATATATAATACCTTTTAATATGCTACAAGTATGATCCCTCGGCACCACCATAAAGTTAGATGCCCAACCACTTCTTAGCATAAGTAATGCTTTACTTGGGCTTCATTGTTCCTCCTTTGAACTTCACATGTGATAAGCATTAAAATCCAGTCAAAAAATAGAAAACCTGCTCCTGCAAGAACGGTCTTGCCTCCTGTAGAGATTCCTCATGGCTCTTGGCTCCCCTTCCCGACTGCAAAGCTGGGGGAGGGAAAGAGGCAAGAGATGCCAAATTCTACCCTCAGATATGCATTCCCACGATCCATTGATGTTGGTGGGATTTGTGTATGAGGACAGAAATCAGCCCAGTGTTTTTCTGTTCACACTGTTCAAGGTGTCTGCTGAAACAGGCATGCTTCTTGGTTTCCCTGCTGGACTACAATAAACCCAGCTGTAACTTTTTTGTTTGCTTGTGGAAGTTCAAGTAGAGCTGAACTACATTGAAACAGGCTGGCATGAACCAATGTAAATGAGAGCAGAGTCTGGGCCTCTTTTATGAAAGCAAATCCGTAAACCTCTCTAAAAATAGAGAGCTGTGGTGTAAGAAACCCTCTCCAGAAATTCTACTAGAAAAGAGAAAGGGTTGATTAGAGCAGTTGGATTTCACTTGTTCTTGACTGAACTTGTCCTGAAACTCTGTCTGCTGCACTTCTTCATGTAGTCACCAGGCCAACTTTTGCTCTCCAACACAATGGAGTCAGTCCAAAGTTACTTTACTTATTTCAGGACGATTACTCTAGACTTAAACTTAGTACAGAATGTAGCCCTGCTTAACGCATCACCACCTCCCCAGCTTACCAGCTGTCACACAGCACAGCACATTTGTTTAATCTACAACTGCTGTTGTCTTGACATTCCTCCACTAAACTCCCTAACTGAGGTCTCATTATAGTAGTGCAGGCATCTCTGGCCCTCCGTGCCCAGCAGATACAGGTCATCAGCCTGGAGATTTTTAGTACAAGGAATGGGTGTATTTGTATGAAACAGGGAAGATAAATGAGACAGCAAACTCTCTTGAGGAGTTACCACTTTCTACACCTGGTCACTGAGAAGTCCTAAATAGGCACCATGGATAAAAAAATGGAATTCAGGGAAGCCTGGTTGTGGTTGACACTGTAATTGCCCAGAAGACATGATGGCACCAATGGCTATTCAGGCTTCTGCCTCCGCATTGACAGTCTTGAGTTCAGCACATACTCAAGGGAAGAAGACAAGTTCCTCCGAAAGGCAATGATGAACAGCTCAGTTAAGCTGATATCATTCTTTGATTTACTAGGTAGGTCAAACTCACACACCTAATTTAGGTGCCAGAATGGTAGGAGGTGTGAATAAGCCCAGTGTGGAAATCCCACTGCCTGGTGCTGGAGGCTCTCCCTTCTCCCTCCAGAGCAGGAAAACCAGCCAGAGAGACTTAAGCACATCTACAGCTTCCTCATGGCATGGAGAACCCGAGGCCGCAGGAGGGCAGCATTGATTTTCTTTCTGAAACACTGTGTATGAGATCTCGGTTAAGTTCATTCTGCAGGGAGGGAGCATTTTTAAAGAGTAATCATGTAAAAAATCTTGTGGGGATTTGTCTTGGTGAGAGCGTGAAAAGTTACCATGGAGTGTCACCAAGAAAGTGTAAGTGCAGCCGTAGCAGATCTCTGGTGCATGGAGGCAGCATCTCCTTTCTGGTTTATAAACAAGTCCAGTCAAGTTGACGGCGATGCAGCCTTCTCAGCCAGAAGGCTGGGACAGCCAACAGGTCCCTCCGAACATCACTGTCACAAAAGCATGCTTACTGTTGACATTAACTAACAATAACCACCTACGGCTGCTGTTTTCTGTGTCTCTTTGGAGCAGATTTCTCTCTTGTACAGCGTTAGAGGATTTTCCCTGCCGTGACTGTCAAAATCTGCTGGGGAGATAGGGAAGAGATAAAAGTCTCTAATGTGTATCCTTCTCCATCCTTCCTCAAGACAAGCTAAGAGCTGCCAGGACAGTGCTAGAGCTGTTCCTAAGAGCTGAATGCTTCTGTGAGCCCTTCCAGCTCCTAGCAGCCTTCAGAAAGTGGCTAAAGGAGTAAAACCTGAACCTGTCCCAGGAAGGATTAATGAACTGGACACTGAGTTTGTGCTCCAGAGAGGAATTTGTGATCCTGACACAAGTGTCTCCCCACCAAATCCATCTCATGTGCCCTGAGAGCAGAAGGGGTCATCCTGGTTACTGCCTCACTGCCCCCAAGCTGGGTACAGTGTCAGAGCCAGTGTCCTCACAGTCATCTTCAGCATCCTGCATCAGCAGCATCCCCATTCTCCCTTTGACACTGGGATTTGGTATGCAGCCACTGCTTCGGCCAAGGAAGACAAAGGGCCTGAGTCACGCAGCGCTGCTACCAACACTTCAAAGGGGTGACTCCATTTAGGCTCTTTCCAGCGAGATAGGATTCAAGCTAAGGGCTGAAATGCTTCACAAATGACCTCAGAGTTAATTGCACAGTGGGGGGAAAGAAATTACCATGTCTGTGCAAGTAAGAAAATATGGTGTCCATAGCAAGTGACAGATGATGGCTATTTTTATAATAGGCATACCTAATAACCTCACTTGTTTTTAAGAGCAAACTCAGAGATGAGGGGGAACAACAGCCAATATGTGGCAAAACCTGGTGTCCGTTCTCAGGGCTTGTCCAGCATTTGTTTCATTTTTGTTTGAAACCAGTTCCCTGCACCTTTTTTACAATGGTAAAGCTAAGCTGGAAAAGAAGTTGGATTTCTAAAAACATTATGTTCCAGTCACAAGGCTTCGTATCTTGTATTCTCCTAGAAATACATCTCATAACTGAAATAACATTCAATCCACCAAGTGAGTGCTCTGCAGATGTCAAAACTGACTTGAATTTCCAAAATTTGGATTGCATAGCTTTCTGACACAGAAGTTACTTGTTTTGCTACTTGAGATTTATAACGATATGGCACTTATAAGTAGTTCATAGAAGACTGATGGATAAGCGTGATATGCATATCAGCAGCATTTATCACGGGTGCTGTCAGAACATCAGTCAAGGGTGTTTTATCAGTTGTTGTAAGCAACCCTTTGACCTTTTGGGCTCTGTGAGAATTGAGTCATCAGTTATTAACCCTGTAATAAGTTATTCATATAAGTAACTTTAAGATAAAGCCTGACCTTCCTTCCTTTGCATAACTCCAGCGCACAATTCCAGGGTATGAAATTATTTCCCTACTGAAGTCAGTGGGAGTCCTTTTATTGATTTTAATGAGATGGCCATCAGGCTGAACGCTAGCATGCTCGTTGCACTTCTTGGGTGTATTTTCCTTGCTAAAGCCATGTGTTTGCATCTTTTTGAGGGAACAGATGGACCTGATTTTCCAGCCACCGTTGTCAGGCAGGCTTGACCAGAGGGGTGTGAACAAATAATCAGAGCATACAGAACTCCTACGCCATATGCCAGATTTGTTGAACGAACTCCATCATAGCCTAGGCAAGTGGCTACATGTTTAAAAAGGAAGCATGAGAAAGAAGTATGTAAGATGAGGTCATTGGGGCCTCATGTGTGTTCAAGCTGCACAGAGAAGTCCCTGGCCCTCCTTCACTGAAGAAGGAACAAGCCACTGACTATAACAAGGCAAAGATTTCACCAAAAAAAATCTGAAAAGATCCAATATATTAAATGTGAACATGCAAAAATGCTTATGGGGGTGTTTTTATGAGGACTCTTTCCAGTTAGATTTTCTTTCTGGGAAAACTCAAGAAGTCCATGTTAGTAATCATTAAAAAAAAAAATTAAAATTTCTATATTTGCCTAGGCCAAGTGAGAAGCACGCTTTCTATGCTGACCAGATTGATAAGAACTCAATTCACAGCTTTATCAACAGCTGGCATTTCATTTCCTTTTTCTTCCTTTTCCCCAAGCCTAAGATCGAGCTCATCAGAATTTGGCCCAGGATTTGGAAATATATTTAACCATTACTCTCTTTGACATAGCAAACTTATGTTGGAAGCAAAGCTATTGTCCCATTTTCAGGAGACACTGCAGCACTGAAGGGACTAATTACCTTCATTACCTGCCCATAAAGCTTGGTCTCCTGAGTCTCTAGTTTATTTTTGGCTCACTGGGTAAAAGCGTATGCGTCTTAGCTGGGAGAAAGGTGCTGAGGATTGAGGGCTGCTGTTAAGCAGAATGTGGCAAGATACTTTTGTGGCTACAGAGAGTCTGTGCATTGTGAGAGACAGCTCTGTAGTAAGATCGTTTGTTTAAATATCTGTCTTCCTGGGGCACCTGCCTACAGCACTGAACCAGACAGACCCCTGTGCTGCTGTGCCAATCTGTAGCACACATTCAGGGTTGGACAAGACCCTGACCTGACTAAGGCGGGGCGCAGCCAGGGCATGTACCACAGCATCTAAAGACCATCTCCTCCTCACTTCTGGCCATATCCCTGTAGAATTAGGCTTGGTCTCAGGAGAAGTATTACATTTTACAGTCTTGGCATATAGCCAGTTCACAATTCTGCCACCTGGCAGCGTGATGCTGCTGTAAAGCTATGTTAACTCTGTGGGAAAACAATCCTGCCTATAGATAAGCATGTTAAACTTATAATGAAGATAGTTCTTCTAAAAAGAGATTTGGAAGCCTGCAGTGGCCCACTCTTCTTACCTGAAGGTAGGTGGATCAAAGAAAATTTGTAGATCTGTGGTTTGGTGAGAGTTGTTTTGTTTTGCTTGATTTGGTTTGGTTTAAGGCGAGCTCACATCACCAGTTCTGGCCCACACAAGGCGCTAAGCTCCAGTTCTTTGACCCATTGTATCTACAGATAAAATCATATCTACAGATACAGATAATTTCTATCACCTATTTTTCACTAATTCAAGGGGGGGGGGAGGGGAATGATTGCTCTGCAGAAAGAAAATAAAACATTTCTTTAAGCTCTGCCAAGTAGAAAGTAGGTACCCAAACAAACCAAATAAGATCTTCCATTCAGTCTCAGGGAAAAAAGAATCATGTTCAAATTCAGGAGTGTGTCAGATAAAATAATAAATTGTGACTCCATTTCCCTTTTCACTGAATTTTCCACACTTGTGTTTGCCACAGCACCCTGTACAGTGTTCCCCATTGCTTCAGGATTCCTCAAGGAATTGTTTTCTGGCATTGCCAGAAATCCTCTCTGTCTTGATCTTGCTGACTTGACTTTGACTTCACCATGTGATTGGAAACTGTCGTTTAGTAAGAGACGTGGGACTGGTGACTCCAGGGAAATAAGTTTCTCTTTAAAGCAGGTACATATCTTACAGCCACTTCTGAATGAATGTTCCAGCATCGTTCCTCCCCAAACTTCAAATATATGCATTTAGTTAAGAATGTAGGAGATGTGGCAGCCACAGAGATCTGACTCATCCCAGCTGCGCTTTGCACATGTAGGTCACATGATATGTCAGCTATTAGAATGTGTAATACAGTATATTAACTTCAAGGGGCAGCGAATGTTGCTCTGCATGCAATGCTTGGGGAGGAGACAAAGAAAGCTGGTTCTATTAAACTTTGATTAAACAGAAACCTAGACTTTCCCCCACTTTTCTGAACACAACTAAGAGTGAGTCATGTTTCTTCTGGGTTACTTACTATTTCCCACACCAAGCAGAGATAAGATGTCCCCGGAGCTTGTTATGCCAGAATTTCACTTTCTCTTTATGTGCTCAAGGGAGGCATCTGAGCCCAACTAAAAGCTGTGGCTTTAGCTCAGCTGTGGGACGTTTCTCATTACTTTCTGAACCACTGTTGGGATTTAAACAGGTGAAAACAGCAAAAAGAAACAAAACACAATAAAACCCCAGCCCTTGATGGGCTACCATTTAGGGGCACAATTCACACCAGAGCTGAAAATTCTAGGGGATCCTGTCTGAGCTATACCAAGTCACCAGTCCAACTCTGAAACAAAACCAGGCCAAAATGCAGTGTTGTTAGAGAACATGGAGTTGTTCCCCCACTGGACCAAGTTTTCAGATCCCTGAGCCAAGTTCAGTCCTACGACAGCTGGTGGTGACAACTTCAAGTGGTAACAGGTTGGACTGTGCCACATGGCTTCAGTGGAGTCACCTTGAATTTACTCCAGTATTCCTGAGCAGAGCTTGGCCCAGAGAGGTTAAATGATGTATCCCAAGCTACACATCTGAGCTTTCATCAACTCATCATCTCATCAACTGAGGTGGGAATTTAAGATGGACTTTTTCATGTGCGACCCTAGTGCTGCCTTCAACCCCCCCAGGCTAGTGACCCTTCCATACCGAGCTTCAGAGCTTGGTCCTGCTGAACAAAATGGAAAGGGTAAGGATGGATCAGAGCTTGGGCTCAGCCCTGAGTCACAGCTGCTTTCCCAGTGCCTGGGCCTACAAACACAGACTCTGTACACGCAGCATGGAGTACCTCAGGCATCATGGTCCCGATACACGAAAGGCACAACATGTCATGTGTTTTGATTTGCACTTATTACCTGATATCTCTTCCCAGGATTTATTTTTCTGCCCCTCACTTTCCCCCTCAAGCAAACTTTCTAGCACTGAATGCACAGAGTGCCTTTTTGTCCCCGGTCAGGTGTCAGTTGGGGGATCTGACGTTTCTGTGCAGGTTTGTCGCTGGATTCATTGACAGGAATAAAAGATTCTTTAATACCAGGAATATGGCAGGTGTCAAAAAACAAATATGAGATTTACTTCCAGCTCTGGCCAAACAAATGTACAATTCAAAACAGATCAGCGCTGAGTGCAAATCACTTTGCCCTGTGAAAGTAGTTCCAAAATAATCAACAGCAGCTGTGGCTCTGGCAACCACTGACATCTGATTTGGGATAACCTGAGTCACTCAGGGCAGACGAGAAAACACTTAGGTTTTGTTAGAGAAACAACTCTCCAAATAGTCAGAACAAGTGATATTTCAGGCTCTCTGGAAATGCTGAATGAGGTGTACATCCCCAATCCTCTTCTGGTTTATCAATACTGAAACAATATACCTGGATTTTATGAAGGTTAGATTAATTCAGCAGCTACTGGAGTAGCTAATGTAAGGTAAGCTCATGAGAAACTACTATCACTACATATTTCAAGCCTTAATCCTTACATGTATGAGGCAAGAAAGAGAAAGTGAACTCCCAAAACAACTGTCAGGTTTTTTGTCTTCTTCCAAAACATTGTGCATTTACCACAGCATCCCTAAACTAGAGTAAAAATTGTGTGAGTCAGTCTAGCGGTTTCCATGTCCCTGTGCAACGCTCCATCAACACAGGTGTCAGGTAACCTTCCTTCATTCTCCTTCACAGTCAGTGAAACCAAGTTTGAAAGAAGGTGAAAAGTAAGATTATCTTTCTCTGACATGGATAATCACAGGGAGGAAAACAGAAGTAAAAAAGGAAACTTGCTGGGAAAAATCAGCAAAATTTGAAATGCACAGTGTGAAATAACTGGAAATTAAGCTGGTGTATGGTTAAACTGCCATACGTTGCCCCTCTCTTCCTGGGCAAGCATCTATTGCAGATGTATTCAGAAAATGACACTCCCACCCCAAACTTTAAAGTTATGGTCTTGTTTATGAAGATACCTTCCACTGAACCCCAGCACAATATTTTGTCCAGGAGTTCTTCTAACCTCCAACTGTTTTGAGCTCACAATTTTCTGAAAGTGATATGGCTTATTGATATAGGACAGTTTAGATCTGTTTAGCACTTTTCAAGACATTTGTTCAATCTTCCCTCAGATTCACATGCAATTCTGCACCCAGAATGTCCTTTGGCAAGAAGCCCCATAGAACTAGACCCACACTTCAAGAAAACAACCCCTTCTGCATGTTCTAAATCAGGTTCTTTCATCTGATGCCCCCTTCCAAGTTCTTTTATTGGAAGATGAACAAAAAGTCCCTATTCAGACTCCCCATATCATTCACTTCGACAAATCTGCCCACAGCTTACCCATTTCTAACCAGGCAAAACAGTCCTAGTCTATTTGAACCATTTTTTTGTATAGAAGCTATTTTGTATTTCTGATTTGATTCTCAGGCTACCTGCTCAAGTGCGTGCAATGTAGCTTAAAAATATAATATATAGGAAATGAAACTATACTGCTGTAATTACTCTGAAAGAAACTCTGCTTATTTCAGTGTTCTTCCTTTAAAGTAGCTTTCAATGAGCAACTGCATTTTTTCCTCCACTGCCCTAAAGACATCTAATAAAAAATTATAAAAATATACTTGGGTTTCTCCACTGTCTAATGGGGGAAAACAAAGGAAAACATCCAGCCTTTGAGTCAACCTTTGTTGGTTCAGCTTGCACCTAATGACAAATCCTGAAATAGCAGAAATCCATGCACCAAACAATTTCCTCGTTTACCTTACACGCAGAAAGTTTGTCAGGATTAAAATGATACATTCCTTCCTTAAACTTACAGTGTGATATAATTTATAGAGCCGTTGTACTTCTGTGGGACTAATGTTTGCTAGACACTGCTCACTGAGATTTGGGGAGAGTAGTTATTGCCCTGCCTGGCTTAATGAACTGCATGCGGCAGAGAATATAAGGAATTGGTGTCAGTGTCATTCCCCATAAAATACATTTTAAAAAGCTGTCCAATGCTAAATAGAGGGAGCAAACACCCCGGTTACTCTTTTTTTCTTGAGTTTCAGTATCTACATGGAAATTTAAAAAAAAAAAAATAAAAAAAAAAAATAAAACCACACACAAATTCCCAAAGGCAGCTAATTAAATATTCTCTCCACCTTCTTCTCCTTATTCATTCGCTCCGTTTCTTTCAATTGGCAGGGTCCCATGGCGACCCTGGTGGATGAAAAGCATCCTCTGTAGCAGCCGCGNGTGAAGGTCCGGGGCGGCTGGCTCCTGGGGAGGGACAGCCACATGATCCGCATCCCACATGACACAGAAAAGAGACTGGTGGCAGCTGCCGGTCCTACGAAACGTCATTTTTTGCCTCCGCCAAAGAAGACTGGGGGAATACCCCATGCCCCCCCCTCACCCAGCTTTACAA
>VZRU01019277.1:50253-84297 GCA_013398155.1 Pedionomus torquatus
CTACATGGAAATTTTTTAAAAAAATAAAAATAATAAAAAAAAAAAAAAATAAAACCACACACAAATTCCCAAAGGCAGCTAATTAAATATTCTCTCCACCTTCTTCTCCTTATTCATTCGCTCCGTTTCTTTCAATTGGCAGGGTCCCATGGCGACCCTGGTGGATGAAAAGCATCCTCTGTAGCAGCCGCGCCTTGCCATAGCAACCGGGACGTCAGCGCTGGCAGCCAAACCCCGCAGTAGGCCGAGAGGGAGGGACTGCCCCCCGGGGCTGCCCTTCCCTACTCCCCGGGGCCTTTCGGCGGACAGGGAAGGGGGGTGAGAGGGAGGGAACCCCGCCGGGGTGGGAGGGTTANTGCCTCCCCCTCAACCAGATTTACAAATATCCGGGCAGAGGCACCTGCCGGTGTGACTACATTCCATGGTTTCCAGGATGATTGGCCCCTGCCCAGGGGTGCCTTCACTTGGGATTACAAACAGAGAAAGGACAAGACCAGCACCTCTGGGATTATGCTTCGGAGCAGGTATGTGGATGGACAGATGCTGTGCCCAAAAGTGCTGTGGCTAAAGGGATACTTCTCTGTGCAGAGACAAGCAAGATGATCTTCCAGTAATTTATCTTCTGTGTATTTACTTATGTGCACTTAAAATTCTTGGGTTATAGCAAGGAGGACTCATTCCTTAGGAGCAAATGCTCTGCGGTGTTTGAATTTTAAGCTGATTCTGCTTGAAAGCAGAGAGGTGTGTAGAATTACCGCAGAATAACAATGTATATTTTCTGCACAAAACCGCATGCTGTATATCTATATTCATAATTCTTAAATTATGGCACTGTTTTGTCTTAAAGCAATCCCCTGACATGATCAGTTTGATGAAAGCAGAAAATTACTTTCACTGAGATGGAGCAGACCAATCTGCCCATCTGGGCTTTTTTTTTTTCTCTCTCTAGATACATTCAAACAGCTTCTTCCTTCCTCATGTTACTGCACTAAAACAGCTGCTTTTGTGTTTTTCAGTCATTAATTTGAAATCATCCTTTCTGAAAGCGTTGTCTCCCTTTTTCTGTGTGGGTGCCTGGATGCAGCTACTTAGGGAAATACCACAGGTACAGTAGTCTTTGCTTATCTGTAGCCAGCAGAGGCAAGAAGGCTATTCTGGTTTTGCTAACTCAGGCACATACACTCTAAGAATGCATAGCAATATCTTTCATTTTTCCAGCTGGCTTCCAACATGTCAAATAGTATGTTGGCTCCACAAAGTAGTGGAGAAGTAAAGCTGCTTTCTGCTTTCAAAAGGCCATTTGTGTGTATGAGACAGGATTCATAGCCAATTCTTTCTGGCAAGGATTTTCAAATATGGTTCTTGAAGAGTTGTTGTTAAAGCCACTGTTAATCACTTAAACAAGTGGCTTGATTTACAGAAAAACTGGATGTCAACCCAGAAGAATCCTTAAAAGCTTGGGTGTCTAAATATGGATTTTGGAAGCTTGATTTATAAGTTTATTTTAAACATCCTGGTCTCAGATGAGTCACTATAAGGAGTAATTTCTATACCTTAGACACGTTTGGAAAGCTCTGCTCCTTAGTTTAAAGTAAGAGCTTGCAGACTCTTACTCCCCCGCAGTTCTCTTGCAAAGCCTCTGTTTGCAAAGCTGTGCAGTGCAATTCCCTCATCTGGGTCACACCATATGATCTCCATCTGCATTTTCCCTTGCAGCCCCACCAGGCATTCTCCCTCAGGTGTTTAACAATTTAGAGAGCAATTGCAATCAGACAATGCAGAATAACCCCCTAACATCCCCACATAAAGTCTGTCTGCTCACCCTCCCCACCACAAACATAGTTCTTCCAGCATCAAAACATGATGCAGGTCTGGAGTGTTTAGGATTTCTCCATTCCTGCAGCTTCCATCATTCCCTAGACTTTGCCTCTGACCAACAGTCAACAGAATTCTTGCAAGGGGCACCCTGACCAAGAAGGTATCTCCAGTTCAGGGGCCATCAGCAGGCCAGTTTCTTGCCTCAGTAGGTTCCCCTAGTCTGCTTTTGTCCTCCCTGAGCCAAGCTCAGCTGAGACATCCCTTCCAAAAATCATCGGGCATTTCCAACCTAACTATGGGCTTAGCATAGGAAGACTATGAAATGCTCCCACTAATGGCCATATCCTCTGTGACCTGTAAGAATGTTCTCCTACACTCATTCAGGTCTCCTCTTCTTATTCCTATCAGATAAATCCTCCTGGAAGCATCTTCCAATCTCTGGCAACTCTACCCCTGGCATGATTATTAGCTATCAGTGCCACCCCCCTCTCTGTCACTATGTCTGGCTCGGATAACTTGTGTCATGTGAGCATTAGATCCACGTTACTGCAAAGGATGAAGAGCCATATGACATGCACTCTCCCAGTACAAATGTTTGTACCCGTATAAAAATCCTGTTACCATATTAACTTGCTGTGTACTGAGAAAGCAGCTTTCATGAGATTTAGTATCAAGAATTCATTTCCACGTGACATTTTCATATAGAAGCAACCAAAACCACCCTAAGGTTTTCCTAGGAGAGCTTGTGCTCACTGCACAGTGAGAGGGTGAGCTAAGCTGCCAGAGTCCTCACTGAAGCTGCTGGCACATTTTGCCTGCATGGAGGAGAGGACACTGGGTGGGGAAAGGCTGAGAATTTCCAAGGCATAGGCAGAGAAATCAGCCAAGTGTGAGATTCACCACAGCTTAGCTGTCAACACCCACCATGACAAACCAGCCCTGGTAAGCACGGCGTTCCTCATATCAAGCAGAGGAGCACGGTGTGTTCTGGGCCAAGCTTGGTGTTGCCAAAAATGAATGTAAATGTGTGGGAGAGAGCATCTCTGTTCTTATCTCTGAATCGGGAAAAGGTCTGGCTTAGCCACATCCAAAGACATGACTCGATCCCCATTAAGGAAGGCAAACAGCCTGCAAAGGCGTGCTTCCACATTCTCCACATCATTCTTGGACAACTTCAGTAGGTGGAACCTATTTCAACAGCAGAGTTGAAAAAGAGGTTGGTTCCTCTTCTCCCTGCTCCCACTTTTTCATGCCCCCACAGTCACACTGTCCACAGGTCTGGGTTCTGCTACCATTTTTAGATCAGTGCTAATCTAGAGCTTTGTCTACTCGTCACAGCAGTAGCAGAGTGAAAAAAAAATATCTCTGAGACACTTAAAACTCTGTGGGTCTTTTCTTTGGGGAAGAGGAGTTACGCCTGTAACAGGAGACTCAAAACCACGGTGTACGTGTTTGTAAACAGTGTGTTGCACTCATTGTGCTCATGAGGTAGTTGCCAGAGTGCCATGCTGTTTGTCTCCAATGATTACCCAGACCAGGCCATGGGCAGGAGCAGAGGAGACAAATGGAAGAATCCGGCTGTCAAAAGGTCATGGCAAACCCAAAAATTCATTTGGCGCAGCCCAGGTCTGTGAAAGAAAGACTGTCCTCCCTGGGCCATACAGATGATCCTACCCCACAAGAAAATGGGGGATTAATTTCTCACTGTAGGTTATCCTGCCTATCTCTCCTGAAAGGTCATCCTCTCTACAGATCTGAGGGCTGCAAACTCCATGGTCTTCAGCATAGCAATGAGCACAAATCTGGCTCGTATTTTACCACTGTCTGTCCCTGAACTAGAGGATGATGCTGGGTATAAGTGGGTACTGTAAGGTTTCTTTCCCACTGCCAGCAGAGAATAAACTTACTCTTAGGACCTATGCGCATGAATAAATTACTATGTCTTAGTAACTCACTTCAGGTTAATAGAGCTCCAGTAACTGCCTGCATGTCATACACAAGAAAAATTCATTGACGTCAAATGCAGCAAAAAAGTCTTTGCTACCAGAATATTTAACACCACAATGAGCTTCAAGAGAAGACTCAGCCAATATGCAGTAGCTGGTGACTTGTGCACATTTTTAAACTCTGAATGTTCATCAAAACCATGCCCCATGGATTTGTCTCTGCAGGTCTCGGATCCAGTGCCACAGATCTGCAGTCAAAGTAGTCACTCCAGGAGTGAGCTGATAGCTCCAGAAGCAATAGATGGACTTCATTCTTGGCCTAGCTAGTTACTGTACAGCTCACCACTTACTTTAGTACTTTATCCCTCAGTTAAAGGGATAAAGATAAAAAAGGATTCTTCCTCAGGCAGCCAATACAAGAGATACAGATTGGCCCTGATCCCAGCAGGTGTTGCAGTATTACATCTTTGTTCTCAGCTTTAATACCTTGTTAAAGTAGTCAAGAAAGAAAAAAAAAAGAGTCAAGGGAGGTTGATGGCAAAGAGATTATCTAGTTGCCTTTACTTTCCTCAAGCACACAGCAGAAAAATCTTGTTTAGATTCTTGTTCAAGTGATAGCTGAGTGTAATGTATATTCTTTAGATGTGCTGGAAATGAAGAACATTTCCTTCCTTTATTTGATTCCATCCATATTTCCTGCTCCCGTGACCTTGCCCTGCAAAACAGGCTAGGCTCTCAGACACTGACAATAAATGCAATAATGTATATTGACTTAAATCATCAGTTCAGTTCAAAAGCTCCTGCCATAATTTGAGCTGAGACCACATCGGCACTGAAAACTTCATCCACAAAACAACCTATCCACACTTCTAGTCATGTCATCTTTACCCACACTGCAGAACAGGAATCTCCATCACCGAAGTAGAGCCAGGCAGCAGCATATGAGATACGGCAATGGACCTCCAAAGCTTTTTTGCATTCAAAACATTTTATTCTCCTGATAAAAGAGGGGCAGATGTTTTCTATCCCCATGCACTGGAATGCAGAGGGTGAGGAAGAACACACTTCACCTCAAGAGATTTTCAGGCTTTGCTCAGAAGAGCTGCCCAGAGAATAGAAAAGCCTTCATAAGAGGAGCGGGACAAATAGCTGAGCATTTTTATGAGCACTAGACCAAAGAAAAGAACTGGCAGGGAATCTGTGTGCTTACAAAAGCATGTGTATCCACATTCCTCCACTGGAAGCATAAGTACTGAAAGGCCTCAATACGTACACAGTCATCTCCACATAGCAAGAAAACAGATAGAGGCTAAAAGACTCTGTGGTCTTCTATAAAAGGATTATTACATTGCAATGAAGCACGCACAGGGTAGTTAATTTGAATTTAAGCAGGAAAGAATGTCACCTTCCACCATCTTACACCCAGACAACAGCCTCCCCCCACACACACTTCTGATTCAATTTACTCCCACTTCTAATGTTGATTAAACTCAGTTAGATGAATCATTCCTCTTCCAGTCTGCTAGCTATTCCCGAGATATTCTTCAGAGAGACAAGTTTATGGAGTAAACGACCAGCTTAATGCTTTTGAAATTATTTGCTGGGCCAAAGCTTGCTTGCTGTTTTGCAGTTATGATGTATATTGAATAAAAAAGCTCCTCTGGTAGTGCCATGTTAAGTAATGTACATTACAATTAAGTAACAATCTGCTTCTTTGGCTACCTTTTTAATCCTAAAAAAAAAAACAGCTGTTGGGGGAAAAAAAATCTTTATTCTTTTGATGAAACATTTAAAAAAAACATTTATTGCATTCCTTTGCAAATCTTACTAGGTTTTACTGTTCCAAATTGCAATGGAATTACAATATACATTTCTACACGGGACAGTAAACATGCAAACACATAGTAACTATGCTATATAGGCATTTTCCAACAGCAAAGTAGAAATGGCAGTGATTTTATGAAGTTCTTGTGGGTCAAATACTTCACCTCTAAGTAACAGATAAGTTTTGGAGAATCAGCAAAAATATAGTTCCTTTGCCATCAACCCAAAGGGATAACCCTGAAAATGGAGTGCTTGGGCCTTCAAACTGCAAATTAAGGTTATAAAAGAGAAACTGCTGCACCAGGAAATTCCTCTTTGATGGTTATGAGTTATTTCACTCTTTTTTTTTTTTTTTTTGGTGCAAATGCACAAGATTTAGGGTTTGAAACAGAAATGTGGGAAGTCCTTCTACCAGTTTTAAAAGGATTCCCATTCTAAAATGTTTTTAAGAAAAAAGTGAGATTTTGGACAGTGCTGCATCCATGCAGACTCACAATTACTAGAAAGAATCTTTCCTCTCACGTTAATGTTACATAGGTTTAAAGGGAAAATCAAAGAAAAGCATTCCTGTTAAATAAAATTGTAATTAGGCCTCACATATTTGCTATACATAATTTTTACTTTTTGTGTTTCTAATACCTATCTATTGACCTGTAAGGCAGAGAGAGACTAAAGAGGTCATCACTATTTTCTTACAGATCTGGCATTTGCAAGTGCCAAGTTTTGCAAGTTCACTAACACTTAAACTGTATTTCAATAAACGATGCAGCAAATGAGGACATGGGAATTGGAAATTCAAGATATGGAATCTCTAGTTATTTGTATTTAAAAAACATACAGAGAAGTGGATGCATTGAGCTTTTCATGCCCATGTTGCCATTAGGAGCATTAGTCATAAAGCAGAAGACTCCGCTATAAAAACCAGACTTGCCCACAGAAGAACAGGATATACTGGGCCATAGACGCTAAGGAACTTCATGCTAAATCAAGGCATCATTCAGATCTCAGTGATACCCAGGAAAAATCAGGTTGAATAGTGATCTGCTAAAGAGAAAGAAAAGCAGCTTCTCATCCATTAGAAGGAAAAATTATCTATGACTAGGAATGCAGGAATCTCAGAACACATTGCTTAATCAGTGAGCATTTACTTTCTTGAAAAATAAAACAAGTTATTGCTGTTCAAACCAGAGCAGTCCTCTTCTTGGGGTAGCTTAAGTCCCCATTATTGCACTTACATTTTCACCTGGACTTTGTGGGCAGAGTGCTCTTTTTTCCCAAGGAAAAAAAAAAAACATTTTTTCCAAGGAAAAAAAGAATGACAAAATACAGTATTACTTCTACCTGTCTTTGGTGCCTCTTCTCTTTCACTCACAGTGAGGAAATCACCACCACTGGAGACACGAAACAAAATAGCTCTCAACACAAGCATATGGTCTGCAGTGAAGCATGGCACACGAGAAGGCTTCTCCTGTTCAGGTATCACTCTCTCTCTCAACAGAGCTCCAACATAAGAAAGATAAATACATCTCCTTTCTCTGTAGGCACCCACCCTCCTGTTAGCTCTCCACACACCCCTTCGAAAGTGTTACACGCTGTTCCCTCTTGGGTCTGCTGAATTCTTGTCTCCTCAAAGACACTTTCGCTGGTAACCTGGGTTCTCCAGTAAATGGTAGTCAGGCTGACTTTTAGGCAAAATGCAACACAGAGCGAAAGAATAGTACCATTTGAGTGCCATAACCCTGTCACTATTTTGGGGTTTGCCCATTGGTGTAACTGAACCTCTCGGGTCTGAACAGACACAGACAGCAGATTTGGCTTACCAAGAGAAATATCATGAGAACGTTGCCAGCAAGTCTGCATATTTAACGAGCTTAGGAAGATCATTTCATTCTTGCTCCTGACTTCCAGTACTCTTCAATATCAGTCAAGAAATTTCATCTAGTTATTCTTGCACAGCTGGCTATTTTTAAATGGCATATACCTCTGCAAAGCAAGAAGGGGAATTAGGGAAGAAAATTAGTCCATAATGTTCATTTCTATCTGGTTAATAGGCTCCACATGTATTATTCTATTACAGACAATTATAACATGTAATTAAGCGGGTTGTACTGTCAATGCATGCTGCCACTCTGACGGAAGACAGGAGCTCAAGTACCCTGCAGACAGCTGATGATGGCAGGATACCTATTGGGAAGCCAATCCACCTGACGGAGGATGGGGAAAGGCAGATAGGAGCTGTTTGAGAAACTAGTAATCATCTGCCAGGCAAAGCTACGAAGAAAAAAGTGAGGGAAAGCAACTACAGACGAGGGGAAAACAAAGTACAGGCCGGGCAACTCCCACAGTCCTCCAGCAGAAGATGGGACGAGAGGCAATGTACTGTCTGCAGATGGTGCCCCTTGCAGGTGGCTGGCAACTCACCCACCACGACACCCACCTCTGGTTGTCACTTACTGATGTCCCTGAGTGTTGTTTTGACAGGAGGGTGCCATCTAAATTCCTTGTTTAACACGCCCCACTGAAACGAAACCTGCTGTTACCAGCCACAAGCTGCTCCAGCTACATGTCCAACTTAACCCCCATAGCATTTCCAGCTCCCAGACCCTACCAGCGTCACAAAAACTGCTAAAAAAAGGGCAGCCACTTTGGGAGTAGTGCCAGTGGCTCAAGCTGGTTGACCCACTTGCCAAAGTTGACAGTCAGCGGCTGGGCAGGGTGCGAGGCCCAGAGAAGAGGCGCAGTGGGGTCCTGCAACAGCCTGGTTGCAGCTACACAGGCATTTTCTGCACTTAAAGCACATTTTCTGCATTTTCTACTCATGCTCTGCATTTTCAAGCAGGCTGTATTTATGCCTGTGCTGTGCAGCTGGTTGTCCATCAAGCCTGCTCATGTGAAACACGCAATGTCATAATAAGCACAATGAATGAATACAGGGTCTAAAACACCAGAGGGAAAAAAAATAATAATCTTTTCTAACCACATCAAGCAATTAACACATCTTTTCCCCTTTCGCATCTGACAACTTTTTTTGCATTGCGCTATTGAAGGTCACACAAAATGCAATTGTGTGACTTGCAATGCAAGGAGTAAGATCCCAAATTCATCCAGTGGCTTTGTGCTTTCCAGCTCTGCTCTGAGTAGGCAGACAAGAAGAAAGCAATTGGTGATAGACACAGAGCTCGAGTAGGCAGAGCAAAAAACATCAGCAAAACATTGGAAAAAACCTCAGAAAGAAAAGCTGGGAAGTTGGATCACTTGGAAAGAATGGGAGGATGGTCGTAGCTATTTGAACTTGTCCATGTGGCTTCTGGGATGAACTATTTTACCATCTGATCTTCCTGATTTATCTTGCACAGTATCAAGACTCTGGAGTTAAACAATCACACTATATACCCACAGAAAAAGTATTTCTATTGCTAATGAGTAAGAAGCTCTGAATGTCAACACTGTGACTTTTCAGTCACTTTCTGGAGCATCAGCCCCTGGCGAGGTGCTTGTATATGCATAGCTACTAGTATTAAGTATTTTTTCATTTTACCCCTGGGATAGGCTAGGACCAGCCCAACCATCTGGCTAAAAACAAGACTGGAAACTCTGTGTAGCAGTATATCCATTCTTGTCTCACTCCTCCTTAAAACAGGAGTTCATACCTACCATAAAAGGACCAGCTACAGTTCAAATTAAGTGCTAGCTTAGAAATTCAGAGGTTATGCTAGCATTCAGACATGTGAAAATCACTGTCTAAAAAGAAGATGGATTATTGCTTGTGTTAGCATTGGGGGTAGTGTTGGGAATTGCATCTGGTGACAGTTCAACTGATATAATCTGAGGCTCTGCTGCTAGAAATCAAAAGGCTCCCCCCACATCTCAGCTGCATGAGAACATTTACCTCCTCCCCCAGGGTTTTTTCTTTTGAATTAAAACTCTACTGCTGACAAAAACATCTTTTTAGACTTTGCAGGTTTGGGGGGGAGGTTGTCATGCTACCTTGTTCTCAGCATGATAGAGGGAAATGCTGCTTTTGATGGGACAGGAAACTAATAAAGCAAGGACGTGCGGGGCAGCATTGATGAGACTCTTTAAGGTACACAGTGTCCAGGTCTTGATGAAAATCCCCTCACTGTGGAAGGGCTGAGGAAGACTCATGGTAAAGAGTACCCACTCAGCTTCCTGCCAGTCCTTCCACTGTGGTGAGCTTTACTTTGCCTTCAAACTCAGACTTCACTTACCTCCCAAAATTACATCCAGAAACAAAAAAGGTTCAGGGATATCGGGGATATTAACAGCAAAGTTACTAATGATTGGATGGGAACAGGGTTTGGCTGCTAGCATCCTTATCAATGAAGATCGTGGAAAATATTACTTCACGTTCCACCTCTAGGTATAAGAAACACCTTTGTCTATCTGCTTGATGGATTTAAGTCAAGTCAAGTCAGTAGGGACACTGTTGGTCTGGTTTTTTGCAACGTTCACACACTCCAGGAAGTACAGCTCGTTTCTGGGACCAGTGGGGCATGTTCCACTCACTCAGTTTGCAGGTCAGCAGCACTGGTGAAACTGCACCTCAGACTCTATCTGTGAAAGGGACATTTAGCTTTCACAGGACAGAAATGCCATTCATAAAAATCTACATGAAAACGGCCTCTGCTATACCGGCTAGTCTCACCAGAGATTTCTGATTGTTTCTCTGAGATCTATTACCTTAAGTAGCATGTATGTGTTTTTCACACGTACTTGTTAAATATCACCTTTTCTCTTCTGTCTCTATGCAGCCTGAGCAAAAGAGTTGGCCATGTTTGCCCACGGCGTGGATAACAGCAGTGGTCCTTTTGTTCTCCCTACCTTACTGCTCCTGCAGCAGAACAAGAGCTACCCCAAAACCTCCATCCCTTCTGCTGGCTGCGAGATGACAGAGTCACCCCTAGGGCCCAGCTCAAGCAGGAACCACACTGTCTTGCAGTATGAACTGAGGCCGGAGGAGATTGCAACAGCCAGCGTGGTTTTGGGAGTGTTGTGGCTGGTTTCCCTCTTTGGAAACTCCCTCGTTTGCTTAGTCATCCACAGGAGCAGGAGGACACAATCCACCACCAACTATTTTGTTGTCTCCATGGCTTGTGCAGACCTTCTCATCAGCGTCGCAAGCGTGCCCTTCGTGCTGCTCCAGTTTACCTGGGGCAGGTGGACACTGGGTAACATGATGTGCAAGCTGGTAAGGTATGTACAGTACCTCACCCCTGGAGTCCAGATATATGTGCTCCTCTCGATATGCGTGGATCGATTCTACACTATCGTCTACCCCCTGAGCTTCAAAGTGTCCAGGGAGAAAGCCAAGAAAATGATTCTGGCCTCTTGGCTGTTTGATGCTGTCTTTGCATCGCCGGCTTTCTTTTTCTACGGCTCCAACAGCGACGACCACTGCAACTTTTTTCTGCCTGGTTCTTGGGAAGGAGCCATCTACAGCATCATCCACCTCTTGGTGGCGTTTTTGATCCCATCCATCCTCATTATTCTCTTCTACCAGAAGGTCATCAGGTACATTTGGAGAATAGGCACCGATGGCATGACTGTCAGGAGGACGATGAATATTGTCCCAAGAACAAAGGTGAAAACCATCAAGATGTTCTTAATGTTAAACTCAGTGTTTCTCCTGTCCTGGCTTCCTTTCTACGTGGTACAACTGTGGCACCCACAGGAAACGGACTACAGAAAGAGCTCCTTGGTTTTCCTGGCCATCACCTGGATCTCTTTCAGTTCTTCAGCCTCGAAGCCAACCCTCTACTCCGTGTACAATGCAAACTTCAGAAGAGGGATGAAAGAAACTTGCTGCATGTCCGCCATGAAATGTTACAGAAGCAACGCGTACACCATCACCACCAGTTCCAGGATAGCCAAAAAAAATCACGTGGGGATTGCAGAAATCCCAGCTCCAGCCAAAACTGTCACCAAAGACTCCATCTATGATGCTTTTAACAGAGAAGCAAAGGAGAAAAAGCTTGCCTGGCCTATTCAGTCTAATCCCCCAAATACCTTTGTTTAGTTGTCTTCATTGCTTTGAAATTTATGACATAGCCCCTGAGCAAGGAGCTTTCTCTCTGTTTTGAACCAAGGTATATTGACATCTTTTTAACACAACTTTTAGGGAAGAAAAAAAAAAGATGTTTTATTTTATTAAATGCATTGTTTTTGATGCGTACAGTCTATTTCATTTCAGTTCCCTTCTGCTTTTGGAACTATGCTCCCTCCATCACAAGCACAACTTTTTGCAGAGCAGCAAAGCTCTTACACTATCAGTATGTAGGGAAAAAAGGAAAGGAAACCCACTGCTTTTTATAATGCCTGTGCATTGGCCACCATGTATAAACACATAAATCCACTCAAAGCCAGCTATACTTCCTTTCTTTATATCCCTGCGAATACTGTTGCACTGGGGTTTTCCCTCTTGTCCCAGACCCCACAGCTACGATGTCCACACGTGGGCAATGCTGGCATAACTCTGAGCCCACCGACATCAGCAGTAAAATTCCCACCGCCCTGGTGGGGTCAGCATCAGGCCAGCACAGAATGCTTTTGCAACCTCAGCATCGTTCCTCTCCAGAGGTCTCACGGTCCAAACCGCCTGAGAAAAGTTCTCCCCTTGGTCTTGCCTTCCCCATCTCCTCTCAAGCTGCTTCGGCACCCAGCCTGGTGCACCCACTCAGAAGCCAGTGGTGGGCATGGCCTGGGGAGAAGACCTGCTGATCAAAAGGGGTTGCGGCTGTAACCAGACCCCCAGTGACTCCTCACCTGTTAAATTCAGTGTCTCCTGGTCTGAGTCACTTCTTCTAAGGTAGGACTGTGCCACCTGCAGCAAATTGTGGGTTATCCCAAACAGGAGCAGAAAAACAAGCTCTGCAGTCACACACCCACCGGACAGCATGCTCCTTGGGTGCATGTTTGAATAGGTCCCTGTCATGATTTAAACCCAACCAGCAGCTTAGAAAAGCAGCCACTCACTCACTTTCCCCCAGGTGGAATGGGGCAGAGAAACAGAAGAGTAATAGTGAGAAAAACCTCATGCTTTGAGATAAAGTCTGTTTAATATGTAGAGCAAAAGCCATGCATGCAAGCAAAGCCAAACAAGGAATTCAATCACTGCTTCTCATCAGCAGGCAGGTGTTCAGCCACATCCAAGAAACTAGGGCTCTATCGCATGTAATGGTTACTTGGAAGACCAATGCCAGCACTCCAAACATTCTCTCCTAGGTTCTTCTTTCCCCAGCTTTATATGCAGAGCATGTCATCATACGACTTGGAATATCCTTTTGGTCAGTTGGCGTCAGCTGTCCCAGTTGTGTCTTCTCCCAACTTTTTGTGCACCCCCAGCCTAGTCACTGGTGGGGTGGGACGAGGAGCAGAAAAGGCCTTGTTTGCTTGGCAATAACCAAAAACATCAGTGCACTATCAACACCACTCCCATCCCTAATCCAAAACATAGTCCCACATCAGCTGCTAGCAAGAAAAATAACTCCATCCTAACTGAAACTATGACATTCTCCACCTCTTATTTCATACAATTTATGTCATGCTCAAGTCCCACACTATCCAATACATCCTCATTAACCACCACCACCCTTTCCCATTTTTTGATGTAATACACAGACATAGAATCATAGAATGGTTAGAGTTGGAAGGGACCTTAAAGACCATCGAGTTCCAACCCCCCTGCCATGGGCAGGGACACCTCCCACTAGACCAGGTTGCTCAAAGCCCCATCCAGCCTGGCCTTGAACACTCCCAGGGATGGGGCATCCACAGCTTCTCTGGGCAACCTGTTCTAGTGTCTCACCACCCTCATTTGCTTAGTCTATGGACCACCCCTGTGGTGGTCTGTAAATATCCATAACTGCCCCCAAAACATCCATTGAGTTCATTTAGTCCATGATTTTGGGCTCCATCTGTCATAGCACTCTTTAAGAGCAGGAGAGATGGTGTGTGGTGTTGTGTGGAGTTACTAGACACCAAAGCCTGCTCAGGTCAGGACACTGCTGCACTCCCACTGCTTCTTGTGAGGTCTGTCCTCCATCCTTTCAGGTGGTTCCTGTTGTAGCAATTCCTGTAACATGCAACTCAAATAATGGGCTACAACAATTTAAAGGTATATCCATTACAGTCTCCACCCATGGTCCCTTTGTGTCAGGTTATAGGGTTTGACATTGTAATGAACTCCTCCGCTTGCTCCCACACCAGCTGCTAGCAAGAAAGTTAACTCCATCCCAGCTGAAAATGTAACATTCCCTACTAGGCATCCCAGAGTAGACAAGCTGGCAGGGAGCTGTGGCTGCAGGTGGAGCCAGCTCCTGCTGCTATTTCTCTGCCAGCGCGGTGAGAAAACCACCCAACGTGAGTGGTCAGGGCTTTGCTCCTGGTGGGAAAGGGAATGGCACCTACTGAACTGGCTGAGGAAGAGGGGAGAGAGGCAGGGGCTCCTCTGCACCCCCCTGTGTTCCATTACAGCTATGTGCTGGTGAGGAACAGGCACTGGCATATGTGCGTGGGGAACACAGGCACCTACAGGATCTGACCCTGTAGAGGCTGACCTTCTGCTCTGCTGGCACAGGGTGCCAAGGTGCAAGGTAGGAGAGGATGGTGGGAGGCGTTGGGCCGATAGGGCAGCTGGTCCAGCCCTACATCCCAGCTGAACAAGGGAGAAAGGGAAAGGAAAACTTTGGCCACCATGTATAAATGCATAAATCCAACCAAAATCATCTGTGCTTCCTGGAACAGCTAGCCTGTTGGGTTTTTTTTGTTATCAAACTCATTAATAAGAACTGGACTGAGCCTGCATGTAGAATGTTGATTTATGTTCTTAATTCCCATAGTAATGCCCAGAAGCACAGTAGCACGCCCTCAGAAAACACAGGTAACTATTTGTCTACAAAATGAGGTCAGCACTTGCATCCGGTTGGTAAATTCCCCTCACTCCACTGGATCAATGTTCTCCTACGAGCTGTAGCCATTAAAGGTCCAACCTAGGCTGCTGCACCCTTCACCCTGGAAGGCTTCCACTTTCTCTTACAACATCAACAGGAGAGCCTCATGAAGTTCAGACCAGAGGCCTGTCTCCTATACTAGGCCAGTATCCTGTTGTTGATTGTAACCATCAGCGGGTGCTTGAGGATAGAGCATAGGAAACAGAGAAGCTGCAGAGAGGTCTCCTGACACCTCCTTCCAGTCTCCAGCATTTGCTGCTAAGAATAAACACCCTTCACAGGGCAGCTGCCCAAAAGCAGTACCATTCAGTAAATCTGCAGCAAGTCCAGAATGGGCCTAATCCTAAAAAGGGGACAAGCAGTGTCCCCTGCTTGCTCAGACCCTATCTGAGTGGACTTCGGGAGAATTTTGGCTGAGAATCAAGTATTTGACCTCTTTTCAGTTGAGGATCTCAAGCTCTCTCTTCCTCTTCTCTATTTTCTTCTCAACTAGCTCCGACAAAGTCAGTAGATGGTGAATGGTTGATCCCCACCCACTCTCTCCACACCAGTCTTAGGTTTGTAAACCTCTGTCATGTATTCTCTCAGTTGTTTTCCTTACTGAAGAGAGTCATCCTACTCAAGCAATTTCTTGCGCAAAAATGGCTCCAGACCAGGGTCACCTTGGAGCACCCTAACGTAGCAACTAGGGCATGGCAAAGCACCCTCAAGTCCAGACTACCATCAGGCATTTAAAACTCAAGCCATCCTAAAATCCTTATGGACACTTTGCTCAAGGGTGTTAAGCTAGGCAATAGAAGACAGCGTGCAGGTGTAGACACACATCCCTCCGCCTACTCCAATTTCAAAATCTCAAGCTCCCCACTCCATGTTTGAAAAAGACATCCTCAGCTGCAACCTCCTCAGAGAAGGATTCTTTTTCTTCTGCTTTCAGAGCAAATGTGGCACAGCTGGGTTCCTAGCTGTGCCTGGGGCCTGAAAGTTCTTCAGTAACGAAAGCTAGAAGAACATGAGCAGCAAGTACTACAGGGTAAAATATGCTTGAGTATCTCCCTTTCCTGTCAGCAGGGAGCAGAAGCACATGTGCGGTGGAGCCCCAAGCTGACACCTTCTGAAGAGACTCTCATGCTGGCAATGTGGGTGGGGAAACTCCTTTGTTGAGAAATATTCCTGCATGTACAGTAGAAAACTTCCTTCCTCCTCCTCTACCACATGAAGTATAGTTGCAAGAACCCTTACGAACTGCAAGAACACTTCCAGTATGTATTTCATAAATTCAGAAATCCCCATTAAATAAGGATCTGATATTTCTCATTAAATCCATTAGTGAAAATTCCCATGAACTGGGAGGAAAGAGGACCATGAAAAAGGAGACAAAACCAGTATCTTCTGTGGTAGTTCATGTTTTGAGCAGTTTGTTTCTTTCTGACAAATCACCATACGCTTACTTTTTCTTTGCCACTTAACTACCTCTGAGACAGTAAAATCAGATCTAAGGTAAGCAGACCAAGTCAACTTTGCAATGTTATTTTTTATCATTGGGTTGTGAGACTAAAACCCAACAGTTGTTCATTTGGTTATGTAGTTTTATTCAAGAAACGGGGCTGAACAGAATGAGAGGACCACAGGGTCATGGTTACTCGCCTACAAGGTCTAAGTCCAGAGGGCCCCAGGACACTTGTTCCTTCAAGTCTACGTGAATGGGAGTGCATGAGACAGCCTCATTACCCATGCATCGTGACCAGGACAGGCCATAAGAGCCACTGTCCTCCTGTCAAGGTGTATCCAGAGAGGTTTTAGATGGTAAATCTTTGTACAGTCAGACGTCAAAGATGTTCCAGTGGATGTTGCCTGTGCACAACCAGCTTCCTCACAGCATCACCAAGAGCTTATCCAGCCCACAGATGAGGAGCAGGTCTCAGACCATTACAGATCCCAAAGGAAAATACTGCTGTCAGCCACCACATGCAGGGGCTACTGCCTTCAGGCTTGCCCTATTGCTGAAAAGGAAGGCAGAGAGAGCAGCAGTCCACCCCTTAGGCACTAGTGCCATGTTGCAAACCCACAGTTGGCCAGACGTCATTTCACACACAAAGCCCAAAAGAACACACCAGTGGGTGTGAAACTGCAGACTTCGGTGCAGCTTTCCCTATTGCGAACTCAGACGTGTTTCCCCACCTTCCAGACATTGTAAAACTACACGAGCAGGCCAGGAAAATTCTAGGACTGCCATGACACGATGCCTCTGGGTTGAAGCAGCTGGCAGTTCTGCCCTGAAATCACAGGCCTAACCAGTCCTGTTACTGAGAGTGAAGTCTGGAGGTTGGCTTTATTAAACCATCCTCCTGCATTGCTAAGAGCCCAGTCATAGTTCTATCAGAGCGTTGCTGCTTGCGTAGCTTCTGTCAGCCAAAACCATACTAGTAAGAAAGCGTTCTTATGAACTTAAGCTGCATTTGAACTTGGAGGAATTTGCTCATGCTGCTCTCCCTTTATGAAGTTATGCTGATAAACCTTTCTAATTTCTACTTCCATATGATGCAGCGTTTGGTACGATTAAAAAATAGTGGCTGGAGCAATCAAATAAAACCCACTGCTTCAATTGCTCACTAGCCAACAGATTGCTCAGTCTGAAAAGCCAGCCTTCACCTTTTGCTTTGCACAAGCAAAAGGAGTCATGACATGCTTGTCCATCGCGTGCATACATATATGCTCGTTCCTACCTCCTTCCTTTCCCTTTTTCCCCAAGTCCTGCCAGTCCTCTTTATCCTTTATCCCACTGGCCATGCCTGCTGACCACGTTCGTGCCTTGGCAAACACCGTGCTTCTGGGAGAGGTGCCTGAGGCCCCAGCAGCTCCAGCCCTTCAGGTGACACCCAGCCACTGGCAGTTTGGTGCTGCCACTGTGAGGGCTGAAGGCGACACCCATGCTACAGCAGTGCTGAAGATGGAAAATATCTGGCAGCTTGACAGTTGACATGGCAGACACTCCATGGCTAGGGTTGACTTCAGAAACCTGTAATGAAACCAAGACCAAAAAATGAAGACCAAACGTTGACCTGGTGCCAGAGCAAGGAGAAAACTTTTCTACTCCTTCCATCATTTTAGACGGGTGATGGATGGGTTTGATAGCACTAACTGCCAGGTATCTGCTGACTTGCCAAGGTCTCAGAGATGCCAGAGACTCAGGAGGGAGATACTGGTATCTAAGCAAGAAATAGAGAATGCTGCAGAATTTGTCTGATCAATATAACCAAGTCTCTCCACACTCTCTCACAGGTCCTCGTTGCCAACAGATTGTTTCAGTGAGAAACATTGATTGTTTCTAGTGCAACAATAAATTTAATGAGGGGTGAGGAAACTTTAGGATTAAACCAAGCAATACTATTCACACAAAGGCATCTCAAAGAAATGCACCTGAACGTGAGAATAGCCAGCAACTGCACCTGGAGCTTCATACAGCTCTTAAGACACCCCTTTGCCCCAGAAAGCTTGGTTAGGTGCCCGGGACACTAACTAGTGGCTCCTACACAGAGATGCATGAGTGTTCACAAGCATGTGTATGTAGAGAGGAAGAAGCCAGCGTGCAGATGCAGGCTGAAGCTGGCAGAAGTTACGAGGGCAGGTTTGACACTGAACAAGCAAAAACTCCTGGTTCACAAACATCTCTCAACCCCATCTGCAAAGCAGTTCTGGAAGAGAGGTCTCCTGAACCTCTAGCCCATTCACCCCTTAGTCTTAAATGTTTTCAGTGTAAGAACATGACATAGTGCCAACCATTACATATTTTTTTCCCATTACTCGGACAGCTGTTAAGTGGAAATTCCATCATTGCTGTTTACTTTTGGTATTAAGTGGCTTGCACTTGGGAATTACTATTACAAATTGTCAAATTACGTCCCCCTTCTTTTTATTTCAACAAAGTTGGATTTTTGGTTAAACATGTTTTTAAAATTTCCACTTAAGGGGTGGGGGCTAGTGAGAAGCAGAGACACACACCACGACCCTATTTTTCAGCCAGACTCCTGGACGTGATAGTGAGGTGGCTATCACCCGTAATTGAACTTAAGAGTTTCCATATGCCCAGTTATGAACCCCCAGAGATTTTCCATTCTCCTCAACTCAACCAGTTTGACTTCAGAAATAATTGACATTGATTTAAGAGTTGGTTTTCCAAGGTGTTGAACGCATACCATTGATTTAAGCTGAAATTCTGAGTGCTCAACCTTTCTCAATATCAGATCCTTCCTGTTTAAAAGAACAAAGAACAGATTTGAAGTTTATTAAAGCCAGACCCTTATGCTCAAAGGAAAGGTTATTAGCCCCCTAAGTGATTCTGTAAGTTAATACGTCTTTATTAGTTGGCTCTTTTCAACCTAGCAAGTGTTGTGGAATAGGCCATTATAAATTACATAAGCTTTATTTGAACTGGCTTCTAGTAAAACATAACACACCTACTGGAAGGTTGTTATATAAATGTCACCTTCTGGTGAGCAGCCTGAACTAACACACAGATTTACTCTACACTAGCCCTAACACACACAAAGTCTTCCTTCGGTTTTCTCATGAAACCAGTCCCCGGATAAAATTAAGAAGTGGCACAGACAGCAGTAATTCCTTTGTGTTCAGCATCTCAACCATTTTAAACCATCTCTTGATTTGGTCCTAAGTTTGCAGGGAAAAATAAATTAAAAATTACATCACCAAATAATTTAATTTGTCCTCATGACTGGCCAGACAATAGCTTCTTCACTGTATGCACAAGTAAGTCCAAGAGACACTTTTGTTTCTATGGTTTGGGGAGGAAAGACTGATGAGGGACTTTTGGTTTTTTTGAGGCAATGTAGAATTACACAGCAGAGGCCACATACGGATAGGTGTAATTACCCATCTTATTTCCCAAGGCACTATAGCACTCCTCTTCAGCCCTGGAGATTTCCTGTCTCCACTACAATTTGCGCTCTGCAAAGTCCCTTTCCATGCCGATCTAGATACAGGATGGAAAATAATTAAGTGACATTCAGAGTCCGCAAGATTTCAGATCATTTACCTGTAAATGTAACAGAAGCAGCCCCAAGTTTCTCACTAACTCACAGCATCACCAAGAGCTTATCTGCTGTCAGGCTTTCTGCAGATTCTGAAACAGCTCTTGGCATATTCTTGTCTTGGTCTTTCTTATTAATCCAGGACATCTTTCTCAGAATGAAGTCTTGAGGTCGTATATCTTTCTCCTTAAAGAGAGGGATGTTGGGGATGTGGCCCCTGGCCCTCATACCAGAAGTTGTGATGCCAGCACTGGTCTATGGCAGAAAGCACTGAACTTTTGAGCTAAACAACCCATAATCTTAGGACACCAGCAGGAAGCAGCCACCACTTCAGCACAGGCCAGAAAACAGTCGAATAGACATAAAGAGCTATTCTAAAATACTTCAATCGAAGTTGATATGGCAAAGGGTGGCTCTCCACAAATTGCTCTTGAACTTACAACAGCACCTCTGTAGGTCCCACCAGAGAAGTCAGGTCCTGGGCGCAATGATGCACACGCTGCTTTTGCACCACCACTCTGCATCACTCTTCATCCCTGCCATGCAGGGGCTGCCACTCACAAGTGCTAATGCTATTTCTGGCCAGCCTTTGTCATGAGAAATTCCCATCAAGATAACAAGGCATTTGGAGTTTTGTCTTAAATTATCTCTTTCCTCTATTAAAAAAAAAAACCAAAACAAACAACTATTCATGGTAGTAAGCACTTTTGAATATATTTGAGTTATTATATTTCAGTTATTTGCTGTCATCGGGGAAGTTTGGCTTGAGAAAGGACACAGGGAGAACATCTTTGACTATTTCAGTGGTCTATCAAAACCTTCCACAGATTTAGCACAGTTGAGAGAATAAGGGATGTACTTACTGCAGTGGCATTTGTAGCACGAGCAGAGTGTGCACAGAAGGTACAATACCACCAGCCTTGCACAGATCCAGCTCAGACTGCACATACACAGAAGAAAATTCAGTGCAACCTCATCATTAGCACACAGAAAGCTTCCTGGCAGTGTAAGAAATGAGTGGTAACGCTCTAAGCCAAAGGCATCAAAACTGAATATTAGGGTTCCAAGCTCACCTGACTAGACGTTTACTATTCAAACATTCAGTTTGCATTAATACTACTTTCGGTAGTATTTAAATGTATGGTTACAAGTGATAAGGTTGGAGCAGTTTAAGAAGTTTCTGCCTTTCAGATGAGAAGAAAAACCCTGACTCTAAATAGGCCCAGTTTGATCAAACCCAAAGGAAAATGAGTTTGTGAAAATAGTCCTTCAGTGGCCCCAGCAATATCAAAAATACTCTCTGACACAGGTAACAGTATTTTAAACTGTAGAGAAGGGAGCTAAAGTGACCAATGCTCTACAAGGAAACTTTGAAGGAAAAAGAAACACTGGTGTACAGGTAGGAGGAGAGCATGAAACCCTAGATGAATTGTTTAATGGAAGCAACGCAAGCTCCATTTTTCTTTGGAGGCCAGAAAAGAAGTTTTGCAGGGGTTCAGGCTTCCAAGTACCAGCTCCTCTAAGGACACACGATTACTGCCAGGTACAGGCCCCAGACTTGATTCTTTCTTCTAGCCTGATCACCGCAAGAGAAACACAACTGAGTTTTTCCTGCTCCTTGCTATAGTCAAGTTGTGACCTAAAAAGCTGGCAGTGCTCTTCAGAACACCAGCAGTCAGCTCCCCCCACAACAGAAAAGAAACTGGAGTGCATCAGCATTGATCCTCTTACTGTCTCCACACAGAGTTTCAAATGAAGCATCGTAGGAAAATGGCATACGTGCCAAAATTCTGCTTAGAAGCCTCCTTGACAGTCCCTGCACTCCTCCCCATCCTTTCTAATTAACTTGAAATTGTTACTTTATGAAATTCTCACTGATGTCTGAAAACAGTTATATACTAATGAAGACAGGGAAAAAGAAGTTTTACAGTAACACAGCAGTTTTAATCCATGCTAACAGGTGATATTTAAAGTTACAGCTGGTGACAGTATTTCTCACAGAGCAAGGGAAAGCTGTGTTAATAACAGTCACACTTGTTTTGTTTATAGGACTTACTTCATGCAAAGAGCATGATTCAGAAAAAAAATGCAGGGTGAATGCAAGCAATCACAAGAGGCCATTCATCATTCTGCCTACGTTTTTTTTTCCTGTTAATACATCCACAGAACTGCAACTGTGCTCATTCCACGAGAGGGACATTCGTGACAGAGGGATTAAAACAGACAACCTTTATCATCGTGCTCCAGCTGTCAGTCAGCCTTTTTTATCTGCCAGCATGTGTAGACAATATCAGCCCCATTAACAATGCCACTCCTTTGGCGACGTTGGATTGACACGATGACAACACTGAGCAGCTACTGCAAAAAGACACAAGATCACATAAACCCAGAAAGCTGAGCAGTTAATTGGCTGTTTCTCAAACACCCACAGCAATCCACTTTGGTTCCATTGGTACACTAGTAATTCAAAAGCTAATTGCTATTTTATTTTGGAAGGCAAGAAACCCTAAGAATAACATCAGTAGAAATGCAGCTTGCTGAAGTGAGCAGAATAAGGCCCTCTGTTCTCATCGACAGATCCCTGTAGCACAAGTGAGCTGTTGCCTTCTGAAGGTTTATGCAGATACTTTATAGAATCATAGAATGGTTTGAGTTGGAAGAGACCTTAAAGATCAATTAGTCCAACCCCCCTGCCATGGGCCGGGACACCTCCCACTAGACCAGGTTACTCAAAGCCCCATCCAGCCTGGCCTTGAGCACTTCCAGGGATGGGGCATCCACAACTTCCCTGGGCAACCTGTTCCAGTGCCTCACCACCCTCACAGGAAAGAATTTCTTCCTAATAGCTAATCTAAATCTCCCTTCTGACCAGAAATCTAGGTGATACCTCCTTCCTCTTTCTCTGTCTGAGATCCCAGGCAGGATTCTAGATTGAAATGGAAAATTGTTATTCTATTTGCTTTGGTGAAACCTCTTCTGATTGATGTTTATGAGGTAAAGGCCTTTGAGCCAAAATCTGCTCTCTAACAAATGAATTCCACTGCCAGCTTCATCAACTGTTTCAGGTAGATATACCCCAGCTGAACTTACCCTTTTGTTTGAAAACAGTCATGGGTGAAAACACTGGGCAACCTGGAATTTCACAGAAATACAATACTAGAATCGTAGAGTTGTTTGGGCCGGAAATGACCTCCAAAAATCATCTAGTTCAACCTCCACACAGTCAGCAGGGACACCCTCAACTAAACCAGGTTGCCCAGAGCCTCATCGACCCTCACCTTGAGTATCTCCAGGGAAGGGGCCTCAACCACCTTCCTGGGCAACCTGTTCCAGTGTTCCACCACCTTCATAGTAACAGTAATAAGTAACAGAATAATCTAAATCTTAATGTTTTCAAGTGAAAGAAGATTTGCAACTTCATGAGCAGCAGGATTGCTTCAACATGTGCCCAGTGTCTACAACTGCAGGACGTTATCATTGCTGTTCTGTCTGCCAGGAGCGCTGCCGTCCTCTTGATCGTACAGGTAAGGGGAAAAAACGACTTCAACGAGAGGAAAAAACAACTCTGGGGTGAGCTGATACCAGCACTGCTTCTGTTAGGCTGTGTGGAGAAACAAGTAGGTCCTGAGCTACAAAAGGTCAGGATAGTATTAGAAGCTTGCGATGCAAGAAGGGGTATTTACTCTGATGTTACTGAGAGCTTAAAATGCTGAAGGGGTATTCAGTGCGAGCCAGTGGGTGTGGTACAGCTTGTGCGCAGAGGAAGAGAAAAACCAGCAGGATAACTCACGTTTCGATGTAGTCCTTGATGGCTTTTGAAAATAGCTGCCACACCACTTAGGGAAGAAAGGAGATTCACAGAAGATTCTTCTTCTGTAGGGGGAAAAAAACCATGCATACTGAAGAGTGGGAGATGTCAAAGTACTGCTTAGGGGAGAGGAAAGAAAAAGCCCAGAAATGCAAAACAGAAAACACTGACCTAGCAACATGGCAGGATCTATGCTCAATAGGGAGTAGGAAAGAATTGTTCTTACATCAGCAGGCATTCAGAGCATGCCACATAAGGACATGGTAAAGTTGAAGGATGCTGCTGGTATGCTCTGCCACAGGAATATGCAGCATTGCTGTCACCGGCACCGTATAATTTGATCAAAATGTATTTTGAAAGTTGCCATGAGAAAGAAGGTATGGAAAAAGTCACCCTTCAGAACAAGCTATTTTTATTCACATTGAATACCCCGCCTCACAAAAACACACATTTTATAATCGGCTTGTATAATCCATTTTTACTCACAAACTCATTTCATAATCAGAATACCTACCAGCTGCAGCATAGTTAAGAATGTCACCATTACCCACCCTAATATATAGAGATCATATACAAGAATTGCTTGAAGCAACAGTTACTGTTAGCGGCATTGATTAAGTCAGTTGTGAGTTACAGGCAGACACAAAAAATCAGGACTAATCTTGCACTAGTTACACAAGCAAGACTTCCACCACCCCAGTGATTTTTATTGAGGAAAAAAGAAAAGTAACTCAAAGTCAGTTAATACTTTTTTTTAGTGAAGTATTGTTGATAATCATTAGCTGAACGGGACAGCATTTTCTAGTCACAATTTAAAGCAAGTATGATAAAGACAATACAAACAATGGTACAAATAATATCAAGCCTTTGCAGAAAATGCTTAAAGCAATAGTTATAACCGGCACTACAAATTCTACTTTTATGTCTACATACACAAATCTACACATTCTATAAACAGTGTCAGTTGAATTTTAGTCCACTGAGGCGATATACAGATGGGATACCTCAGATTCTGCTAGAGATTAGAAGCTTCTGTTTGCTCATGCAAATCCTCAGAATCATACAAGAAATTCAGTTCGTGGCAAAACGTAAAGAGAAATTAATAATTAAACACTCCCAAGCTGGTGTTTTGCCTTCCTTACCTACTGAAGGGACTTCTACATCAGCCTCTCCTCTGCCACTCATGCTGTAACTCTTAAGCATAACGAGAAGGACTAGAGTTTTTACATCAGCTTTTCCCTCTTGATTTCTTTAAATTTTAAACCAGTCTCTCATTAACAGCAATTTTATAACTAATTATAGAGAATTTGTTAGAAAGCACCAAATGGAACTATGATGCCAAATCTTCTCCATTTCTTCATGGGATGCCATGAAGAACTAGATTCATTATTGATGTAGATTAATCTCCACCCTAAAATGTAAAAAGGAAGAAAAGGAAAAACAAGTCAGTCACAGGCACTCTCTCAAAGCTAGTCATGGTTTCAGCTGTCAAGAAAGAGGAAAGCTTTTTGATATAGATCTAATACCTTAAAAAAAAAAACAAAAACAAAAACAAAAAAACCCCAACACACCACAAGAAGACACCTCCAATGTAAGTTATAACAGTCTTTTGAGAAGCACTTAATAGAATATAAGTTCTTTGGCAAACACTATTATTATTAGATTACAAAAGCAGACCATGGGGGCTATTTTTTATTTATTTTTTTTTTAACACATTGATTTCAAAATGTTCTCAGTTAAGCGACAGGTCTATTAAAGTCAGGTCTCTAGTATCCACTTCATTTTTCAGGGTTCTATTCCCCAAGTGTATATTTGGGATTACAAAAACAAGACTTATTATATCTTTTTCTTATCAAGTTTTCACTATCTGGTAAAACCTTGGGTTACATTCTCCAAAAGCATTAATGCAACTACACAGTGCTTACTCCATCAGCATCAACTGAATTCAATTTTACTACACCTTATGGTAACACAGACCTAGCGTTATTATAAGCACCAGATATGACGTGTGGCATTTTGTTGAAGACTCTGGAAAGTTTCAAAGAGCTACCCACCTTTAGCTGAGCAAATTGTTCTAGCTGACCACTAGAGTTCCACGGCAAGCAGGAAAATGAAGCATTTCCAGGCTTATTTCTTTTCTTCAGTGTTTGTGAGAGAGAACCAGCTGCGCACGCTCACTGCAGGAGAAATGGGTGCAAGGCTGTACCCATGTTAGACAACAAGAGGGTAAGACTCAGCCATCCTCCCTGACTGAGGGTACTATATACTGACTCCCAGTCAGAGAACCTGGCTGTATCACTTGTAGGAGCCACTGCAATGTAATGAAGACTGTAACCATTAGAGCACCACAGGCACTTCTGTTAGTTTTCAAGGGGCACTCTGAACCTCAAACTCCAAGCTAAAGGACTCCCAGAGATCCATCTATGCCCAGAACATTTATAACATAGCATGATCTGCCATGTGATGGAAGCCACGGAACTTTAACTCATTAGTTGATTACTGCTGAGAATCCTACATTCCGTAGCAAATTATGGCATCTAGAGTAGGTTGGAAGATTGCAAATCAGAGCCTCTAACTCTGTGTCACAATTATTTTGGCTTGCAGAATAGACATAGAAAGAGTCGAAGGTGATGCAGGCTGTAAAATGCCTCCTGCCCCATCTGCAGGAAGCACAAAAAACCTGTTAGAGCATGGATGCCACTATTTGTGCCACAGAGCTGGGCCCAGGCTTGCCAAACACAGTCCTGTAATGCCAACTGCTGGCTAAGCCAGGAAGCAAGAGCAACTGTGATGAGGAACAGATGAAAACTGGTGCTCATCATAGTGAGAAAATTCCAACTCCTAATCTCCTCCATAAAAGAAAACTTAACTCCTGAGAAGTTTCCCATTTGGTATCACAGAAAGTAAAACAAAGAAAGAATGGAGAGAAGACAGCAAGTGGAATATTTCTGGTGAGATCAGAGCTGCCTGTGTCACATCTATACTTTGCCAAGTGCAGAGCAGAGCTGGTCTAGTCAGGCATACCGTAACTCCTCTACATGTTTTCTACATCCTCAGTTCAGAAAGACACTTAAGTATGTGCATAACCTCTGAAATACATTTTTAATTAATTATATAGTTTACATTTCAAGCTGGAGACATTGTGTAAGTCTAATTCTAACCAAAAATAATTTATTAGACTTCTGATGTGATCAGGTTACAAAATCCAACTTTAGAGCTCACAAAGTTCTGGACATCTGGCCTATTTTTTTTTCCCCCCCTCCAGAGAACACAGAAGAAGGACAGACAAGCATTCAACATCAGGGAAAGAAAAAAAAAAAGAAAGAAAAAAAAACAACAAAAACCCAAACCCCAAAGTTCATAGGCTGGATTGTTACTGTATCTCAAGGCAAACTGCAGTTCAGAGATTAAAATATGGGGTGCGGGGTGGTAACCCTCGTATCTTCCCCATCTTCACTTCAGTGTTACTTAACCTTTCATAACAGTTTTCCAAGTGTGTACAACATTTCCAGCAATAAGCAAGTACATGTGTGGAGAATCTAGAAAATAAACTTAAAACCATGCCTTAAGGATTAATATACGAGTGCTCAGAATGAAATCCCGAGAGCAACTGCTGTACACTGAAATACATCACGTTGTCATTGTCTGTGCTTTTGACTAATCCCTAGTCAAGATAATGCTAAACAGACCCAATTAGTTGAATAAAAAAAGAGGCCACGTTCAGTCTAGCAAAGTCATTCATTACAATATTTATTCTATGAAACCAAGAAAACATAACATTAAAAAATGTTCCATGCATTTCATGAAATACAGAAAAAAACATTGGCATAACAAAACACAGAATAGGCAAGCAAAACCCCCACTGAAAATTCCGAGAGCTCCACTCTCCACAAGGAAACATATACACACAAAAAGCACGTACAGAAGAAAGAGCAGCCTAAGGAAAGCGGCAGGTTATCGGCCAATATCTTGGATGAGTAAATCAACCCACAAGATGTTTGCCATCACCTCTCTTATTGTAAGACCAAATAGATGCAACTTGTTTTCCTTGCTACTAGAAAAGATACTAGGGCCTGAAGTGTAGGTAGATACAGAAAGATAGCAGGGCACAACAGGTGGAAGGAGATGGCAGTTATTCAGCTGTTAGAAGGAGGGTGGAGGGAGATGGTTCTGACTATCTCACTGGAAGCAGGAATGGGGGAAAAATACATCCTGTGAAAGAATTATAAGCAAAAGGAGGAAATATATCTAGTACCTCTCTTGAATGGCCCCAATAACATAAAAGACATGCTGCATTACAAAAGGATGCTGAAAGCAACGTCTTTATTTAGGTTACAAATTACATTCCTAGAAACCTTCTTACTGAAAGCTTTTCATCCAGTTCCTTCTTCCCAACCTACAGTACTCCACTTGGCTTTAGCAAAGCTGTTATGAGATCCTCCTCTTGCTTTTATTTTACAGAACCTCTCAGACTCCCACGATGGTCAATAACCACATAACTACTGACCACAAAGCCAGTGCAATTCCAGGCTCTGACACAAGAGCAGCTCCCATCTCTTATTGGGAACGCCCAAAAGCTGCCACAGTTGTATCTGGGGAGGGCGGTGTAGAGAAAGGAAGAACAAGACTCCGCTTACACAAACACCTATTACCCCAAAAGCTTCACTCCATGCAGGCTCAGGAACACCACAATCAAAGAGTTTCATGTGGGAAGGTACAAAGAGAAGACATCATACTAGGATCCTTCTCCCTGCGCCCAGGGATGCATCCACTTCTCTGTTAACAGCATTCTTCTGCTAGCTACCAAGCTTGCTCTGCTGCAGTGTGGTAGGTCTTGCATTGGCCTCCTGTGAAAGATGCACCATGGGGGAAGATTGTTATAGTTACAAATTTGGTTTTTCCATTATTCCTTAACAACATAAAGCTAGGAATTCCTTTTTTTTTAATTTACAGTAAAGTGTGATTTAGCCTGTAGCATGATATATTACAAAATTAGAAGATGCGAGATCTAGATCTGTTGCCCGTGCTACAACTTAATTCTGTTCCTTTGCAGGTATGTACTAAGAATATGACTTTATATCACACAATCTTTTCACGTATCAATCCCTAGAAGAACTTTATTTCATTCCCTGGACAAGCACAAATGAGGCAGAAAGAAGACTCCATAGCAAACTCCAAGTCCAGCATTTGTCACTTTTGAATGCTTGCAGCTAGAATAGTCTTTTCTTGATGGTGCTTTTAAAATTCAATTTATGTTTATGTGCTCCATTTACCTTGCTTCAGGAAAACAGAAAATGCTGTAAAAGATTAAGGTCTCAGGTTTTCACAAGCCTCCACAGGCCCTGGTGAAACACAAAGATTGAGTCTTCTTTTTAAAAGAACTGCCCAGCTTCCTAGCTAGTGTAATTTTTGTGTTGTCCATGTAAACATTACACAGAGTCTTTGTACCACCCACTAAGCTCTTTGCTTCAACCAACTATTTGTGCCCAAAAGCACATCCTTATGTTTCACAGCCCTCCTCCTACGCCACAAAAGATGTAACAAAACCAGGAATTAATCATAGGCTGGATACTTACAGGGATTGCTGCTGTTTGCTTCTGTCTTCCCAGCTTTGGCAAGTTTGGTTGAATTCTGCTGTGCTTTGCCCTGCTCCTCTCCAGTTAGCAGGGCTTTTATTTCAGAGGGGATTTTCCCTTGGTCCATTGCCATGCACCACTGCTTGTACTGAAATATGCAAACACATTAGGCATCAGCCAAGTGCCAGGATCACATTAGCACACAAAACAGAATTGTAATCTTTACCTTCCGGTATATTCTTTTAGGGTTTGAATTTATTGGGCTGAAGCCTCTTACAATATTCGAAGCTCTAATGAGCTAAGCACGTGTCCACGGCTGCATACCTGGCCTCAGTAAATCCTGTTTCAGTCAATAAACTGCTACTCAGTAGCAGTACTAGACACAATACTGTAATTATTAAACAACATGGAACACTTTGTGCATTTTCTCACTGCTAGCATGCCAGAATACTGTTCCAGTTCATGGCCTATTAAAAACAAATATTTCACATGACTCTGGGACTGACTATTAAGAGGTCCTTTTTGATTGTGCAAGGCACAGTTAGGGCGCATGTGCCTAACTCCTAGCTCCCTCATCTTAAATTCTTCATCAGCAAGCCCTAAAGCACACTGGAAAACCTGTGGTCAGCTGGTTGACTTTCCACCCAATCCTAACCCTATTCACTTGTGGTAATTAGCCCTGCCTATTCAAACAAACCTAATGCAAGGTCAAGGAAATATCCTTAACACCAGTGAAATTTCAATGGAATCTCAGTATCACTGAACTGAGTCTGTACTTCCAGATGAAACATTCTCTTCAGTCAAAACATCTTATTTGACTAAGACACCCATCTTATATGGGGTGTAAACACAGGACAGCTGTGCAATCAATCTACACAGGTAGATGAGAGTATCCTGCAAGAATAAACCTCCCCAGCAGATAAAAGCATTCATGGGAAGTAATGACACACTTTGGATACAAATCCCCCTTGGTATTTTAACATCTCTTTCAACCCTCTACCTCTTTTTACCTCTGTCCAAGGTTTTCCAGAACAAACATCTCAAAGACAGACTTACATGCAACAGCCCTTTCTTTGATAGCTTCCAGTTCAAAACCAGCAGAGGAACGTGAACCTCGTATCACGAGTTAACACACAAAATCAGCAAACAGCTGAGTGCATCTGTTACTGATGTTTTGATACCTTATGGCTAGCCAAATCCCACTCTTGGTCCCAGTGATTTCAAGAACACATCTACAAGGACAGGGCCCCAATAACACCAAGAGTTAGGTTAAGTGATAGTTTCTTACCATTTCAAGCTCTTCTCTGAGAGCACAGATGGCACGCTCTCTGCTTGAAACCAGCTCTTCCAGATACTGGTACCTCAGCTTCTTCCTGGCTCTGCACTCCCTTGCACTCTGACGACTTCTTTCAAGCTTCGCCTTCAGGTCTATTTTGGCTGGTTTACGACCTCGCTTGCCTGGTTTCTTTACCTTGCCTCCAACCACCTGCAAAGGAAGAAACATTAGAGATCCTGTGCTGCAGAGAGAATGCTGAAGCCATGTAACCGTGCCTACCAAGTGCCTCAAATACAAAATTCTGGATGAGCTTTCACTGATTCTGAGCAACAGAGGAAAGATGTAGCTTGTTTAGGGTGTTGATGTACAAAGTTTTCAGTGACAGCATCAAAAACAAGAGATAGATATGACTTTATATTGAAAACAGTGCTTAACACTCCCTATTGTAAATGCTACTGATTTAATTCGGAGAAATAGCATCACATAACAGTTGAGGTTAGCAGGGACCTCTACAAGTCATCTGGTCGAAATTTCTGCTCAAGCAGGGTTACCTAGAGCCAGTTGCCCACGACCATGTCCAGATACCTTTTGAGTACCTCCAAGATAGGAGACTCCACCACCTTTCTGAGCAAACTGTGTTGACAGTCAGTCACCCTCACAGTAAAAAAAAAAAATGTTCAGAGGGACCCTCTCGATTTACAGTTTGTGTCCACTGCCTCTGGTCCTGGCACTGGGTACAACTGAGGAGAACCTGGCTTGGTCCTCTTTATACCCTCCTCTTCGTGTATTTGTACACGCTGATGAAGTCCTCCGAGTCTTCTGTTCTCCAGGCGAGACAGCCTCTTCCCTCTCAGTTTTTCCTCACAGAAGAGGTACTTCATCATCTTAGCGGCCCTTTGCTGGGCTCCATTAGCTCCATTTCCCTCGAACTGGGGAGCCCAGAACTGGACATGCTATTCCAAGATATCTAGGATGGTATCTGGGACACCCAGAAGACAGTCAAATTTATAGCAAAACTGTTTTATTATTATAAACAATTCCTGCTCTAATATAGTGTTTCTAGAGTTGCCAGGTACTATGGAACTTAATTTGGAAGAAAAAAGTATTTATATCAATATAATCCAAAACTTAGTTTTGCTACAATAGAATGACCATAGTTCCAGCCTACTCAAAAGATGAAATTTGTTAGAGTTATTCACTAGTCATCTGAGCTTCCTCAGCCCTAATTTATTTCAAAGTAGTCTTCTGAGGACTTTTATGAAAGAGAGAACTCAGTTGCACTGAGTCTGCTGCCTCTGTTCCAGTTGTACCTAACTACTCTGGCCACATTTACCTTCAAAACAATGCTCTGTAGTCTGGAAAACTGTTTTCTCATGCATCCTCATGCCACCTAACTCAATGTTCAATTCTCCCAGCACATAATTTAGATATCCCATGCAGAACTGCAACACCCAGTTTTCTTGTCCTATGGACTGCAGGCTTTGCAATAAGTCTTTTCTTTTCTTCATGGCTCCTTTTTTTTCACATCAGAAAGCTTATCTTACTACAAATAAAAAAGAAGGGAAGAGTTTCCTCAATGTTTATACTTCCCCACTTAAATATTTTATTCTTAACATGAGCATGGCATGTGAAAGTCTTAAATATGGTATGAAATTCAGTATAGTGGCCAGTGGATAGTATCACCCTGTAAGCATTACGTAAGCCACCTGCCCTGTGAAGCCAGGATTTCTTTCTATTTGCATTCTGACCACACTGTTTGAATGGAATGGGTGTGGAGAAACACACCTAACACACACACCTACCTACAAGAATCTCACTGCTGCCTTAGTGTTTCACCACACTGTGCATAGATGGTACTTTTTCTAGTAGTCAGTGTTCAAAATATCAGAGTTCATAAAGAAAAAAAGTGTGCTTTTTACTGTGTGATGCTACAAAATAAGCCAGCTTTGACATTGAAAGAAGTCACTTGTTCTACAAACTTCGCAGGCTGCAATAAAAACAGTAACATAGTGAAGTGATGAAGAAAAAATAAGGCTTATACAATTGAGCCTATTCTTTCTTTGAATAGTGAGTCAACAATCACATGCCAACATAATCCTACCATCTCTATATTGCCTCTCCTAATTTATTCAGGAATAGCTGCCTACTGTAAGCAAATGGAAGAACAGAAAGTACCTAATGGACAGCTAGTGATAATGAAACAAATACAGTATGTTCAGAATAGCAAAGGAAAAAAATAAGTAAACCAATCTCTTTAGTATTCGGCAGCTCAAATGTCAATTTGAGTAATTCATTCACTCCACCAAGGTGCTCTCCTTAAGATCTTGCAGTTCAGATACTATATTCACTGAAATAGTATAAAACTAGCCAGCTGTGGCCAAGGGAGAAAGAAGTTCCAAAGAAAGGAAAGCAACTGTCCCATTTCAGATGTAACAAGCTCAGCTCTGTCATATCATAGAACCACTCTCATATTTATACACAGTGCTAAGTAGCAGTAGCAGTTAGAAACACACACAACCTTCCCAGGAGCAGCTGTAGGCACTCACTATTTGCTATCTATTATTACTTGCACTTAAAGGATTTCTGGATATTACATTATACACTACAGCCAAAGTACTTCAGTTCTCAAAGACTTTTAGCGCCTGAGGCTTTTCTGTGCCAATGCAAGGTAGTTGAATTCAAAGATTTACTTTAAAGAGCTAGATAAGGCCTTGTAGAGACATGCACTCGGGCGCTCTCAAGAAACCTTCGCCGCTCTGAGTTCTGACCCTCTAGAAGAATAGGCTAGCACTCAAGGTCAGAATCCCAGCACACCACGCACTGTTCTAGAAACAATAACTCAAATCTTAGTCCTGAGCAGGAGCATGTCACAGCCATGCCCTTTCACCAGAATGTTAGGCAGGTGAATAGTTGCTACCACACTGTTTCTCACAAGCAGCAAGTCAAAGTCGCTTGGAAGTAACACCCAACTTTCCCACAGCCAGCATCCCGGGCAGGCAGCAGCAGTGAAAAGCTTTCACAAGCAGCACAGCTTCACAGCTATTAAATCCATCTAACATCACAATCTCACAAAACATTTTCTTTTTAAGGACCTGTTATTTTAAAACACCACATGCAGCTGGTTCCTTTTTTAATATAGGGGTCACATCAACACAGAAAACATACAGAGGGCAAGAGAGAATGGATCTTTATAGTAATAAGATATCAAGTGAGCTTGTACAAACTAAATTTAAAGGCATGTTTTTACGGACAGATTTAGAGATACAAACATATGACAGTTAAAGGTACTTTGTAGTCTGCAAGGAAATTAAATGCTGGTGTAGACTGCTTCGCACATTGCAAATGCATCCTGGGTCCAGGATTATCAGTTAACTGCTTTCCATGTAATCACTCAAGAGAGCTTTCTGCAGACAGGTGTACTGATTGCTCGCTCTCCCTCGGTATCTTTTACCACCGCAGCAGCCCTGCACACAAGCTCTCTCACGGGAGGAAAAAGGCTTGTACCTCTTGGGTCATCGCTCACCAATGTTTGCATAGTCCTGGTGGATAGAGCAATGAGAAGCTTCCTTCCGTTTTAACTCTGACTTTAAAGAGCAAGACCTGAATAATCTGTATCCACACCACCCCGAAAGACTCAGTGTCTTTGTGGCTCCTCATCTGGAGTTCACCACACAACTAGGCATCACAGCTAGTTCGGTAAGCAATTTAACTGAATCCTGCATCCTTAACAGTTTTTTCTTCACCAATATTTAAAAGCTTCCGCTGTATCCTTAAGCAACCCA
>VZRU01019287.1:0-27404 GCA_013398155.1 Pedionomus torquatus
TTGAATCTAGAGGCCTAAAACCATCCTAGTAAAGACGGACCCTCCCCTGTGTCGAAGGGGGGTCTGTGGGCAACGCTGGGGGGTGCTTGGGGTGGGCTCCAGGAGGTCCTTCACGGGCACCCGCTGCCCGTTAGCCCGGCCCCGCCGAGAGCTCTGCCCTGGGGAGCCGGCGCTGCAGAACCCAAACCACACACCCAGGTGATAATTAAGAGAGGACTGATACTTGGTCATGTAGTTAGCGGTTCCGTTCTGTTGGTTTTATCAACTAGAGTAAAGGGGAAAAAATCTTTACGTAAGACAAGTAAATGTTCGGAAGGGAAATCCATGTTGAGACAGCTCAGTAGCCATGGCAAAGGACAAGAAGAAAAATGGCAAGAAGACAGAAAAAGCTGCGCGTTCTCCTGTTCCCCCGCAAGATGCCATATCTGGGAGCAGTTCAGCAAAGCTGGCAGATTTGCAGACCTTGGAGAACGAAGGGAAAGCAGCACCGGCAAATCCAGTGGTACTGGATAAAGAACCAGAGGAGGCAGAGGAACCTCCGGTCCAAGATGCTCCTCAGTACTACAAGGAGCCTGTTCTCACTGAAGTTATTGTAAAAAGGTACGCTTGTTACGAATCCCTGAGGTCAAGGATCCTCATTGGTGTCTCTGGTGTACCCAGTGTGATGGATTTGACCCTTGATTTGGGGCAACGGGTCGGGTTATTCAGACCTAGTAGCCGTGACGCCTTATGAGACCGACGCCGGTGGGATTCTGCTGCCTCCTCGCGTGTTGCTGCTGCTCCCTGTTTGCCAGAAGCCTCATTTGTTTTGCTTGTTCCTCTATGGTGAAGTTTTGTCTAAGCATACAGACAGTTAGTGAAGAAAATGGGGCTGTCATTTAGTGTTTGGTTGCTGCTGCATTGTGATGTTCAGGGCTGCTCGTGCTGTTTCAGAATATCCTAAACTGAGGGTGCGGGTGAATGGCAGCACTAACTGAATCAGGCAGTTCAGGGGGACTGGATGTGGTGTTCCATGTACTGGTAAGGTTGCCTCGCTGTAAGCTAGGAAATGCTACCAGCGTGCTTTGATTTCTTAATTGAAAGAAACATGGGGCTGAGGCAACATAAAGATATGTGAAATGTTACAAGGAAGGTGTAAAAAATTGGAAATTTTGTTGTAGCTCATTTTTCTACAGAAGATGCAACATCTGGCCTACGTGTAGACCATGGTAAACCAAAGGTCACTTATTACTTGGCTGTCGTGGTTTGGGTTTACTGACAGTGACTTGAAATCTTCATTTTAGTTTGTTTTCCTTGTAGCTACGAAGGTGGAAAAGTCAATGGATTGTATGAGGGTGAAGGATTTGCGTATTTTGAGGGCGGAAATACATATAAGGTGAGTGTGTAAATTAAAATAGTAGTAACCCATCATGTTCTCTGTCTGGGACTGGCAGGCTGCTTCTTTTAATGTACATGCAGGTTGAGCATTTAGAATGTGCAAGCATTGAAACCTGGGGGTTTCTGGCATTAAAACTGCGTTTGAAACTAGTAGTTGGAAGAGAATTCATATGTTCTTATTTTGAAATCGTACAGTCGCCGTAGGCTTCAGTTGTAAGAATAAATTTGCAAATGGTGCTCTTTTCAATTTGAAGGGCATGTTTTCTGAAGGGCTGATGCACGGACACGGAATTTACACATGGGCTGATGGAGTGAAGTACGAGGTAAAGTGCAATTTAATTTATAACTGGTCACAGTTATAGACAAGTGCGAATTTGAGGAAAGTGAGTACGTTGCAGTAATTGATACAGTACTGGCAGCTGCAGAGCTATGGGCAACGATTTCAATCACAAGCCTGATTTCTCCCAGGTACTGGGGGAACAGTGAGTCTTAGGGTTTTTTAATGTTGTCATTGAATCTTTTAGGGCACGTTTGTTAAGAACGTGCAGATGTTTAATGGCCGTTACACATGGAATGATGGCAGCGTTTATGAAGGATCAATCAAGAATGGAGTTCGGCATGGATTTGGATTTTTCAGAAGTGGTACTCGTCCCGTTTCTTACGTGGGCTATTGGTGTGAAGGCAAAAGGCACGGGAAGGTGGGTGAGAACTCCAAACGGGAGCGTGGTCCTGGGTGGCTGCCTTCTACATCGGCGAGCACTCTTGTGAAAGGGTTTGCAAAGGCGTTTTGTGCTGTGGCATGGTCCTGTGCTGTGTACGGATCTCCTCTGAAGTTGTGAATGCTAATTAAAACAGTTAGGATGGGATCTTGTTTGTAGTGGAAGAGATGAAGGGTATCCTAAAGGAGCGAGTGGTGTGTTATGTGATTTGTCCCTTTTGCTGCTCCAAGTAGATGGTGACAGAGTCAAAAGTGACGGCTGCGTGAGTAGCCACATGGCAATGACAAAACAATAAGCTCCTCAGGAACAGCAAAGTGATCCCGCCTCCCACATGTGTTAAGCAGACCAAGTAAGATAATTACAGTTAAGACTGCTTTATCTAGTGCAAGTAACATCGAGTTCCAGCTGCTTAAAGGCAGGTAGTGCTTTTATCTGTCTCTGTTTTGTGTATCCAGATTGAGACACTCTTCTGGGCCTGATGTTTGAAGACATGCTCAGCATGTGAGGAAGATTCATCCCAATAACGTGGGGTTTTGTTCTGCGTCACTGATGAGACACAAATCAGTCAGGCTGCTGTGGGTGGTCACCAGGGTGTTCTGAGAGGAAGCTGTCAGATAAAGAACAATTAGCACTGTAGACCTGCTGTTGGAGGTTGAATTCTGAATGAGTCAGAAAACTGCCCTGCCTCCGAGTGACTCTTGTGATTCAGAGAGCTGCCTTTGGCAGCTGGAAGTATTTCCAAGTGGTTTGAAAAACAGTAAATTTTGACTTAATGCAAAATGATTTTTTTTTTTTTGAACACTTGGGGTTTTTTTAAGATCTTAAGTAATATTCATCAGAAGAGTTTGCTTTTTTAACTTCATTTTATCACTTCAGGTGCTTTCAGTACAGCATATCAAAGTGACTCTATGTAAAAGCATGATTACACATGTCTTACAATTTGTGTGTGATCTTTTATCACTGCAGGTGAATATTTAGGTATTTAATTATATTTTTTGTTTCAGGGTACCGTTTATTATGATCAGCAATGTACCTCTTGGTATTCAGGTGACTGGGTAAACAATGTCAGAGAAGGATGGGGAACGAGATGGTAAACATGATAACACTTGTTCTTGTCTTCACATTTTTTTATTTTACGTGTATTATCATACAGTTCCTCCTAATGTTTAAAATGAATACAAATTCTGCCATTTAATATTAGTGTCTATGTTCTGCAGGGGAGTAAATAATTGTACTAAGTGCTTTATAATAATAAACCAGACCTTCTCTGTAGCTTACGTTTTTATGTTGGTAGGTTTCTGTGCATCATTCCCACAAAAGAATGTCTAAAGACAAAATCCAAAATCAGCCTTGGTAAACCACAAAGCAACTTCCGAAACCACATAAACTCAGTCAGTTTGAACAGGTGGAACTGTTTTCATGAATAAATGAATTATTTGTGGAATTATACATAAAAGAATATTTTGATTAGCTATGGTGATGACTTAAAAAAAAAAACTGGTTAATATTTTTGTAGTGATTTTTAAGTTAAAAATAGGAGGTAAACAGTGGGTACAATCACACCTCTGTATCCATGTTACAGTGAGACATCTTTCAAATTAGTGCTTATATTTAGCATTAATAAATGCTAAATTTATTAGCAATGACATTTTGCCTAAACCTTGCCTTCATAAGACGCACTTATAATTTACTATGAATGAGTCATTAGGTGTTCTTGTTTTCTTGCAGCTATAAGTCTGGAAATATCTATGAAGGTCAGTGGGAGAAAAATGTACGTCACGGAAAAGGACGAATGCGGTGGCTGACAGCCAGCCAGGAGTACGTGGGACAGTGGGTGTACGGCGTACAGGTATGGATATCTTCCTCATAACCTCTTTAGTTCAGCTGTCTGCTACTGCAGGAAAACCAGCTGGGGAGCTTTGTGCAGGATCACTAGAGCTTTGTGTGACTTTGCCAGTTGAGGTAGTGAAAATACCCTGTTTATTTTGATTCTCACGTGAGCAATATTCCAATTCTTAAAAGGCTTTTGACTTAGTCTTACAAAATGATGATTTAATTCTCTAATGTAAAATAGAAACCTTTCTCATAAAAATAAAAGTGTAAGAAGTTAAATGTTTGTGACTACTGAACTTGAGATAAGACTTCATCGGTGAGTACGTGTGGCAATTTGCTTCTGTGTCACCTGTAAAAGACTGCTCCGTCTTGTAAAAGTTTTATGGTGGAAGGAGATGATTTCTGTCATTTTCTTTCCTTCCATTTATTATTCTGTTGGAAACGATGCGAGCTACTTGCTCTTGCACTCTGCATAGCATCGTCTAGAAGTCCAGCTCGTGAGCAGCGCGGCTCTGTCCGGCACAGTGTCCCTCGCCTGGGCACTCGGCATTACGGCCGAAGGAGTCGGGCAGGCAGGGTGTCTTCAGGAGTCTCTTGGCAGAGTTTGCTCAAGTGTGTGCTGGTTTGGTGTATCCTCTGAGTGCTTCTTCCACGCACCTTTGCAGGATATAGCTCTGTGGGTGAAGTGCTGCACCTGTCAGCTGGGTGCTTTTGTTTAGATTTGCCAACAGTGGCTCTTAAAGATTGCTAGATGTTTCTCCTTTTTAAAAGTCTGGACCTGTGGCAATTGTTGCTCTTCTTGAGATGTTTTGAGTTTTTTTTAACATGCAGGTTTTTTTCAGCATGGATATGGCACCCACACATGGTTTTTGAAGAGAATGCCTGCATCTCAGTATGCTCTGAGGAATGAATACGTAGGTGATTTTGTAAAAGGGGAGCGGCACGGCCGTGGGAAGTTCATATATGCCAGTGGAGCCGTGTACGACGGTGAATGGGCTCGTAATAAGAAGCACGGCAAGGTGAGTACTGGCGAGCGCCAGAGGAGACTCTTCTGCTCCGTATGGTGGATTTCTGTGTGGAAAACTGCATGCCATCTGCATTGTGGGTGGAATCCCAACATGAAGGGGAGAGTCCACTGAAAGGAGTGGGAGCCCTTCTAGAGACCTTGCCGGGCCCCTGATTTGACTCTGGGGTTCGGAGTGTCTTGTGTATAAATGAACGTGATTTACGGTGGATGTGTTTGTGCAGTAGGTGCTTGTTGCTTTTTGCGGTGGTGGGTACTTCCACTCTTGCACTCTGAGCTGGATCTCCAGCTGTCCTCGCACAGAGGTGTTCTCGCGTTAACAGGCCGGCGTACACCAACCTGTGAGCAGGGTGCTAAAGAACCCTGAAGATTGCAAACAAGCCTTTCTGTAAGGAGGGGGAATGGTTTTTTCCGCAAAATATTTTTCAGAATCAAACAGATACGTAGGCAATTCTTCATCTCAACAGCATACTTCAATTAACAGATGGCAAAGGACTTTATAAAAGAGGGTAGGAAAAATAATTTCACTTTATTTTGTCTCCTATGTTGCATTTTAGGCAAGATTATTAAAAGGAAATTTGACTGAGAGCATTAGTGGTTTGGGTTTTTTTTTCTGATCTTTGACTCTGTCTGTAGGGCAAGTTTGTCTTCAAGAATGGTCATGTTTATGAAGGAGAGTTCGCAGATGATTGCATAGTAGAATATCCCGCGGAGGAGCCGAGTGCCGATTGCACAGGCAGTAGTTCTGGCCCCGGTAAGCAGCGTAAGAAAACAAATCCTACTCTGATCACATTTTGGTGTTCGGTTTTACTGTCGTGTGAAGCTGTTCATACTTTCTCAAGAGTCAGACGTGTTTCTTCAGAGAACTTTGAAGATGGGAGTTACCTTAACAATTAATGACTTTTCCTCCCATGCTTCTTGCCCCTGTGCATGACAGGTGAGTGACACACGCACGCTGCACCTCGTCATGCTTTTGGAACACTGGTGTCCTAAAGCTTCCTGACTGTGGCAGTATCTGTGTTTTTTGTCTAGGGGATGGGTTGGACAGAATTACTCTTCAGTTGTTATGCTGTTGATCGTGAAATCTCTACTCCTTGCTGTAAAGGAGTCTATTATTTTCAGTTTGAAGTCAGTAAGATAAGAAGGAGTAATATACGTTTTATTTTCCTGTGTGTGAGTATGTATTTTTATCTTCATTTTAGTTTGTTCTAATTTATTTTATTTGCATGATAGAAAACTTCACAGTCATTAACAGCTCAGATAACACCTCTATTCTGGGATCAAATATTGAGTTGGATATATCTTCACTGCTTGACTTGTTTCCAGTAGAAGAGAGACGTGAAGAAGTGAAACAAGTAAGAGTCTACTGCTTGATAATTTCAGTTTCCCCCCTCAGTGTGTTTCGTATTATTTTTATTTCTGCTTTATTTGTATTAAAGTAACTGTTTTTATTAACTAATGGAAAGTCTGAAGGCTGTGAGAGCAGAAAAGAAAAATAATGAGTAGGCAGTATTACTGCTTTCTGAGTTTCCGCTAGAAGACAATAAAAAAAATAGATTAATGTATCTGGAAGGGCATTCATCGGCTGTGTTTAGCTACTGTGAGACTTGTCTGCTGCCACCAAAAACTGTGCATTATAACTACATTGAGCGATGTTTTTATGATGATTTAACCAGGTTCGTGCTCTTCGAAGTTACAAGATCAAACACATTCTGTGCCCAGTTACAGGATCAGCACAAGCTGTTTCCTTCTTGCTGTGAGACAATGCTGAAAACGTACCCTGCTTTATTTAGGTAGAATTTGCTGTGTTAAGGCACGTTACAGAACTGAGAAGAATTTACACGTTCTACAGCAGCTTAGGCTGTGATCGTTCTCTTGACAACACCTTCCTCATGACAAAGCTCCAGTTTTGGAGGTTTCTGAAGGACTGCCGGTTTCATCACTCCAACATAACTCTTGCCGAGATGGACCGGATACTGAGTGGTTCGTATTTCTGTGGATGGGGGCTGGAATCTCGGAGTTTTAATAGTGAACTGTGGAGGTCTGGAGTGGCAGGTTCTGCTGCTAGCTCAGCTCTGACAGTGCGGTGCCCTGAGCGAGGACCTCTGTGCCCGAGTTCTCAGTGGATGCAGTAGCACGTCTCTGGGCACTTCAGGTGCTTGAGTGAGAAAACGCCAAATTAAAATCACAACTTGGCTTTCCATTTCATTCCTGCATGCCGAGTGGATGCCTTTCTAGAACGAGAGAATTTGGTGAGATTCAGGTGTAGGTGAGCAGTTCTCCCTGGACCTGCTGGTCTGGAGGTGATGCTGACTCTGGCCTGGCTCTGCCGGGAGAATTGTTACACTCTGGTGGGTAGAGACGGGATAAGAAAGGCTGATGAGTCAATACGCTTACAAGCATTTCAATTTACACAATAAAATTTTTTCAAAATGTTTAGGTGATAAAACACCACTTAAGGAGATCCATTGTCCACATGAGACTTTGCTGTTCAGAACATTCCTATCTTACCTTGTCTGGCTAGCATTCCATATCTATTATGAAGAGCACAAGTAAGTTTCATCTTTTAGTGACATTTATTTCAGTGTAATCTGTTTGAGGCTTTCCAGACAAGGGTATTTTTGTTTCAACTGTAGAGAGAAAGGTCCTTATCTGCAGAAGTGTTTCTTAGAAATGATGTCCAAGAATGTTATTCCCGCTGCTTGTCATATCCAAGGTAAGCAATGGTATCTCTTCTGTGCTGTGCAGACTTCACCAATTAGTACCATGTACATTGCAGTTTTGTTGTAACTGTATTTTTTTTCCCAAATAATTTTTAAAGGTACCTTATTTTCAGAAGAACGGTGTACAGTTTTCACCATGAGCTATGTCAGCAAATGCTGGGAAGTTTACAGAGATTTTTGTAGACCGAATACCAGACCTCCGTTTGAACCCACGATGAAAATGAGGCACTTCCTTTGGATGTTGAACGTAATGGTCTAAACTGTTTCGGTTTGTGTGTGTGACTAGATGTGCTGTATTTGTTCAGTTTATATGAGCATTTTAAAGTATCCCTGTGGCTTCTGTGCAGTTAAATATGTAGGAGGGTGTTATTTGTACACACTGTCCAACCAACATTAAAGGGACAGTCGTTCTGCAGAATTTCTGTATGTACTTGGTGTGGTTTAACCAGCGGCAGCTGGGACCACCGTCCGCTGCTGCGGTTCTTCCCCTTCTCCAGAAGGGCAGGGAGGAAAGGAGGGGAAGGGAAAGCAAAAACCCGGTGGGCGGAGATAAAGGCAGTTCAACCGAAACAGTAGTAGAAAAGGAGAATAACAAGAACAACACAAGTCTCTCTCACCACCTGGTGAATTGATCCAGAGCAGTGAGTAGGGATTCCAGCCCCCATCTATGCACCCAGCACAAACTCAGTGGTGCAGAATATTCCATCGGCCATTCCAGCCTTCTCTGCTCCTTCTCAGCTTCTGTGGGAGGCTGCAACGAGCCCGTGAAAAACGCAATCTCCTGGCAGTAACAGAGGCAATGTGCATTACTGACTTTCCATATTATTCCTTTCCTACTGAAGCTGAAATGTAGCAACCACTAGAATGAAAATTAACTGTCCCAGCTGGATCCAGGACGATTCTTCTGCAACGTTAAGTTCTGATTAAGCGCTTGGTCATTTTCAATAGCCCCATCTTTGACAAATGTGTTTTAAGGGAATATAAGTATTTTTGCTGTTTCCCCCTCTGTCCCCTCCAGAGTTATGCAAAATTTATATATAAAAAAGTCTTGTTGGTAGAAATCAAAGACTGGAAGCTTTTGAAATAACATGGTAAACCATTTTGATAATGTATTAGCTTAATATATTACAAGATGAACATGAGCTTCTGTACTAAAATTCAGTAACTCAGGGACAGATCAAGATTGCACTGAAGCCAGGAAACATTTTCCATTGATACACCTTGGGTTTCTGTCACTGTTCAAATCCGAGCCATTCTTTGTGGAAAAAAATTATAAAAATACCAGATGGCAAAATTGTATTTTTTTAATATTTTTATTTATGAGCTTCCACGACTTAACACCATTTTTGCCGTTTAGGAAACATCGCCGTTGACTCAGTAGGGCCAGAATTTCACTCTGTCCCTAATCACCTGTGTGGAAGTGTCATTTGAAACCACTCAGCATTTTGACATAGGCTTTAAAGGGAGTTAGATGAGGTCCACCTGGGAGTGTGGTAAGTGCTGGTAACATGTAACATTTACTCTTACCCAGGATTTTAAACTTCTCAGCAAAGAATTAACGGCTTCAAGACTTGTGGAAATACTTGCCAAGGATGGTCCTTCTCTGCATGACGGCAGTAGTGCCAACCTGGAGCAGGAGGTGCGTATGGAAAAAACATACCACAGCTCATTGCTGAAGGAACAATTCAAATGACTGTTTTAAAATGCTGTGAATACTGCCCTGTCTGCTGGGACGGGAGGCAAGTTAATTTATTGAAAAGGGTATAGACTTGAGTATTTTTCCCTTCCTCCTTTCTGCCTGTACCTTCTAGTTCAGCTGATGTACTTGTGTGTTTTGTTATCTCACCCTTTGAGTACCCCGGCGGCACCCCTGCCCTCAGCTCGCTCCTGAGGGGTGACGCTGCGTTTCGGGGAGGCTGCTGCTGGCTCTGTCTGGGGGGCGGTTGCCTGACGGGGTGTGTGTGAGTCTCGGCGCTCCCAGCTGCCCAGGCGAGCACTGGAAGTGTTAAGGTGGGTCAGTAGTTAAGATGTGAACCCACTGATCCTGCAAATCTGCCATCCAAGAAACCTTGTCAGTGACGTGCAAGTGCTGCCCCTTGGGTGAGGTGGAGCCGGGAGGGTAGGAGCCTCTCGTGGTACCTGACGTCTGCCGCTGCAGGGGCCTGGAGCGGTCAGCTGGCGCTGACGGACTGTGCTGAACAACGGACTGGGGTTTGCTGGTTCAAGCATGATCTGAGAAACTGAACACACAGTTTAAGTCTTAGTAAGGGATTCATTATATACCCGTTTAAAGGGGGTCTGGAAGCATCGCATGTGATTCAAAATTTTAGGTCATAGCCATAGTTGTGTGTTTGTTAGAAAAAATTCTCGCAGCTCCAGATACAGCAAAAACTATGCAGTGTTTAATTTCAATATGCCTTGTCTAAGGCATAACACAGTGTATCACCTGCTGAATTTTTTGAGCTTTGGCTGTTTTCAGTTTTTCTTCAGTAGTGGGGATGTTTGAATAGATAAATGAGGCCAGTGAGTCTTCACAAACCATCCCTTCTGAGTTCTTTGCTTGCTCTGGTACATATGCCTGTTAATGAAAGGATTTTATAAAAGCAAATTAATTAATCGCTGTGTTTGTTTTACTCCAGTTGGTTTTTCTTGAATTTGTTGAAGCTCTTCTGGATTGTGCGTTGGTGTACGTTACCCGTGACATGGTTAAGGAGCAAGTCAGTGGTGACTATCAGAAAACAAGCAGCTTTAAAACTGAGAGGCTCTCCAAGGGACCCACAGACGTGTCTCTGTACCCACAATATTCTCTGTCCCAGGTAAAGTTGATGCAGACCTGTCAAATATTAGTATGTGTCCTCTTAGAGGGTGAAGCCAGGACCTGCAAATGTTCTGTTTCCTGAACACAGAAACCCATTTCCTCTTTTTGCATGAACAGTGATTTGATGGGTCCTTCTGCTTTTTCTGTTCCTTGCTACCTCAGTTTGTAGCATCAGGACAGACAGTTTGAACAGACGTGCAGGTTTTCCTAGACAACTGTAAAAACACAGAAAGTACTTGCAGGTTTTCCGTGCCCCAAGGGGAACTGACAGATTGGCGCCCTGGTGGAAGGGGCACCTCTCTGCTTTGAGTGTCTGAAAGGACCCTGTGGCAGTGGCATTGCAGCTGTGAGCAGCAGGACCTGCAGTTCCCCAGCAGTTCAGCTCTGTGCTCTTCTTGCCCAGCTTCAGAATAAAGATTCTGTGGGTTGCAAGGTGCTCCCTGTGACACGGGTGTGATTTAGATACGCAGGGTAGTTGAAGGCATGACTTAGAAATGTTACTATTTGGAACTATGCACAAGATGGAAGTGTTAATTCAAAGAGGATTCGCAAACAGGTGGGTTCGCAGTGTCTGAGCCAGTAATGCCAGGGAACAGCACCACGTCCCGTTCTCCCGTGGAACACATCCCCTTGCGTCACTGCCAGCATTAATGCAGGTGTGCAGTGAGATGGTCCAGTTCAAGTGGTCAGATGTCCAAGACTAACAGAAAATCTTCATTTAAAAATGTATTGAATGTAAAATGCTTCTACTTTTTATTAGTACACTTACAGCGGAAGTATGATTGGTATGGACCTAACTGATGATGTTTCTGAGGCAGAGCTTTATGCTTGTTTGGAGTTGTCTTCAAGCAAAATTGTCTTCTCAGAAGACGACATAAATAAACACGAGGTATGTAAAAAACCTGCGCTGAAAGATGGAGGAGAGCGTTTGCAATTCGGTGGTTTTAAGTTTTGAAAAAGGGACTGGAATTTTATCTAATGTTAAATAGGGTGTGTTCTGGATCCATGTCTGAGCCCCGCGGTGCTGCATTTCCATGGCTAACGAAGCGCTTGCTCCCCCGGGCACCCTCAGCTGGTGTTACTGAGAATATTGGGTGGTATTTTCTACGTTAACTGAAACAGTGGTGAATAGAGCTGCGGTTTTCTCTTTATTTGCAAGGTGGGGAGTGAGAGGCAGAGAAGGGGGCAGAGAGATTTAGAAGCACTGGGGAAGGCCACTGCAATACAACTCCTAAAACGTTTTTCAGAATTTTGCCAGCAAACTTTTCACCTTCACTGCCTTTTACACTTTTGTACTTGGTGTAGGGCTGTAATGAAATTCTTCATGTTCCAAGAGCCAAAATAGATTGTCTTACCCCCGTGATCTCAGTGTAAGATAGTGAGGATTATTGTTTAGTACTGGAATCATGGAGGTCAGACAGAATTGGGAAACCTCTCAACCTTTAGAAAACAGAATTGTGTTTGACCTGAGTTTTTGTGCGACTCTTATTGTCAGCTGTCGGAGAAGAGGGGTGTCACGAGGCTGCAGAAGATGCTTGGGAGAGATTTCAGAGCGTCCTTCTCAGATGCACTCTCAAATACTGTTCTCTCCTTTTCACTCAGTGTGATTCCTGGAGTATGTTTCTATAGTCAGGAATAGAAATTCATTATAGTTTCCTCAGGAGCAGTTAAATAATAGTGTAAGATCAGAGGGACGTGTGTGAAGACAGGAAGAGGAGCTTTCATTCTCTGCACGTGCCTTTCCCTAGCTCGGAAGCAGGGTAATCCTCCTTCCTTGGGTGGTGGTGGAGCCTTATCTCCGATTTGCTGAGACTGGGAAGCGTGAAATCCAGTTGCAATTTAAGTGTTTTAAAATAGGCATAATAGCAGGATGCATTTGGTTGGCAGAATGCTTTGGAGGTAGGAGTTTGTGTGACTCAAATGGACGTGCGGTTTCACTGTTTAATTAGAACACAAGTCCAGGCATTTCCTAACTGAATGTACAACCCATCGCAGCCACCCAGACCCTGTGAGGACAGAGGGCATTCTCGGCAGGAACTTGTGGGTGAGTACTGCAGGTACCCTGAGCCTCTGCAGGCGGTGGGGCTGGAGGGTGGTCGCTCTTCGGCAGCTGCAAAGGGGGTTACAGCAGCCGCTGGAGGTGTGGCTGTCACCGAGGCCGGTCGCCGTCGCAAGGTTTAGGTTTAGCTTCCCACGCCTGCTGGACTCGGGCAGCTGGGCAGGGCTGGGTCCCTGAACTTCTTACGCTGCTTAATTAGAAACTATCACATTTTCCTCAAAAGTAACTCAAAGGCTTTTAAAACTTAATTCTTCCTGTTCTCTCCCGTGCATTTGGGCATGGGAACAGGAGACTGAACTCTGCGCTCTGCCTTCATCACGAAGCACAGCAGTATTTCAGCCACAGGGCCAGCTGTAATTCAGGTGGCAATTCACGTTTGCTTGTGCTGAAGAGCAGACCTGATATTTAGTGCACAGAATTACAGACTGAGTCACTTTAATTTTCTCTCTTTGCACTATCAGATACTGTTCTCTCTTTTCACACAACTCATGGAGGCATCAAAGATGTTCCGTCATTGTTCATCTGGGACGCAGAAAAAGAGCAAGCTTTCTCCCCAGCGAAGGAACTGTCAGGTAAAGCTGTCCTGCTTTAGTTTTAAGGCTAATGCAAAAACCCCGTGGAGCTCCTGAATGGTGAAATGTTGTTTATGCAGAATGCAGCTCGTCACAAGAGGGCAGTAAGTGAACATTAGTTCTAGAGGAAGGTTTTTAAAGAATGCTTTTAAAATATTTTTTTTTTAAATGAAAATAATTGAGACGTTTAAGTACTGACTGAAGTCGTTTCCCCAGTTTTAAAATGCCATTTCACTTGGCCATCTCTGTGCTGTGATTTGTGTTCACCCTGAGAACTCACTCTACAAGCCTGCCCTTTTTGTTTTGTTTTTTTTTTTAAACATTTTAGACAAAAGATCTGATCGCTATTTCTTGCTGCTTTGATTTAATATAAGAATTATTAATGGTGTGGCACCATGAGCTGTGGTGAGATGCCTGATGCTGCTACAGGCCAGCAGAGAGAAGTTGGGGAAATACTTTCCTGTGCCATGGGCAGTGCCCCCACCCCCGGCTGCTGAGCGGGTCTGGGCTGGGGCTTGTGCCCGGGGGACACGCTCTGTGGGCACGGAGCAGGGCAGACGGGCAGCTCCCTGCAGTCATCAGCTCCTTCACTGAAACCCGATGGCTGAAGAATTGCGGATCTGAAGCAAGGTGGCTCGTTAACGAAGCAGCCGATGGGCCTGGCCTCTGGCCGCGCAGCTGCCACAGGGGCCTGCAGCGCCCTTCTCTGTGGCCACCTCCCTTTTCCCGGGCACGGAGCCTGGGTGCTGAGCCTGGGTCAGGTCTGCAGCAGACGGTTATGGAAGCGGGAAGTCTGTTGCCTTCAGTGCTGTCCCAGGGATGGGTCTCAGCTGCCGCTTCCCGAGCCGCGCAGCCACCAGACGTTGCCGAGGGTCACATCTCAAAAGCTGCCCTGGTAAATAAATGTACTTCACTTATATGTTGCAGATGAACCAAAAGATGCCAAAACTGAACAAGAGGAGGAATTCAGTTTGTGGATGCATCAGGTGCAGATCTTTTTTACAGCAAAGTTCTTTCCTGCCTACCAGCATGAAAAAGCGCTGAGGGAAAAAATAAAAGACAATCGAATACGGGATGCAGAATTGGCCGAGCTGAGAAGGGTCAAGGATGAGGAGGTGGCAAAGTAGGTGTTGTATCTTCTCTTGAAGTACTGTTCTCTGTTCTCTTTTGCTGACAACATCACTGCAAATGAGATGTGCTTTAATAAAGCCACGCAGTGTACCGTAACAGGGAACTCGGGTGTAATAACGGGGTGTAACTCAGGACACATGTTCCTGCCAGGAGTAACAGCTGGGGGCTGCTTCAGGTTGGAGCTGGTGTGTCCTGGCAAGTGAGCCCTGCTCTGGGCGAAGGCAGCTGAGGGGTTGTTTTAGGGACTCTCAAGTCAGAGTTGGGGCAGTGCTGGGGCAGATCTTGTGCTTCTCTACCCCGGGACAGCTCCTGCTGCCCGTACTGTGACTGGCGCCTCCTTGCTCAGCCAGTATCACTCTGTCCCTTGGGCACTGCACTCATCTAAGCTTCATTCGCTCAGGCTTATAGCTGAAAAAGAAGCGGAAGAAGCAAAGAGGCAAGAAGAAGCAAAAAGGCAAGAAGCAGCTGCAGCAGAAAAAACACTTGACTCTGAAAGTGGAGATTTTAAGGAGCTGGAGGCGCCCGTCGTGCAGGAAGAGGCACCCACTGTTGCACCCCGGGTCGTCAATAAGGTGCCTGCTGGCAAAAAGAGAAGGAAGAAATAAATCTTCTGAAGTTTTCAATAAGTGCTCTTTGAATACGAAAAGACCACCACCAAAAGAGGCAGGTGAGCCTGGCTGGGTTAGAGGGAACCTGCCTGCTCTTGGGAAGAGTCGTTTACATGAGTGCCACCCCTCCCACCAAACCGCTCCACAGGTCAGTGTTTGACTCCTACCTGAAGTGCCCCCGGTGCCCATACAAGGCTTGGCACCTTCGCATTATCTAAGTCCCAGTGAATTGAAATTTGACATTTGACTGAAATGCTGCACGTAAACGTGGTGTGAGAGGTGGGCTGAGGCAGGAGCTGCAGGAACGGCTCAGCCCCCAGGGGTCTTTGTCGCTGCCCAGATTCAGCCTTAGCGGGTCAGCAGAAGGTGAGGACGATGCAAATGGACACAGGAGAACAAAACAATGCCCTTGAAAGTGTAACAATTATTAGTTTTATTTTTGCAGTAAAATATTCACATAACGATATCAGAATGGAATGGTACAGATGAATTCAGACTGGTTTTTAATTAGCTTGCACGTAAACATTTTTAAAATCTAAAAATTTTTTGATCGGAGTTTACAGATTTTAGTAGAAATTTTGATTCTTACAAAGCAAGTATTGCTTTACTATCGTCATTATTCCAGTCAATAATATGACTAATAACTTTTTGTGTTGAACAAGTGTCTGACGTTGACGTCTTCAATAAATCAGCCCTTTGCAGATCAATCCAGGAAGAAAATATTATTGAACTGTGTTGCGCAAAGCTTCTTCACTTCTTCTGTAAAAAAGTAAAAATAAGATCTGTCAGTGTGGTAATTTACAGGAACCTCTGTAAATTATCAGGGATAATCAGTGAGAACATAATTAAACCCAAACAGGAGACTACCTAAGAGTTTTAATGTAGAAATACTGAAGCCAGAATAAAACTGAGCGTAAGAGACAGGCGAGTCACACCTGACCTTTCCACTGCCTGAAGAGGAGCTGTTTGCTGAGCAGCTGAAGTGTAAGCGAGGGGTGGAGTTTGCTGCTTGGAGAAGTGTGTGTGTGTGTTGCCTCCTGTTAGAACAGAGCCCTACAACTGCTGCAAGTGAGACTCCAGCTCGCTGCTGAAGAGCTGGCTGCGTGGTGACGGGTGCCCTCGGCCGCAGGGGTCCATCCCAGAGCAGCGTTAGGAAGGAGACGGCCCCAGAGCCAGGAGTGACCTCCCCCGGGCCACTGACAGCCCCACGTGTTCATCTCTCCCCTGTGCCACACTCCATTCCTTACTCCTAAACTAAGTTCCCAGCTCCCCTCGTTTCCTGAAGCAGGAAGACTGGCTGATGAAGAACGTCTGGTGAGTATGGCTGCTGTTCTGCACAGCTGGCAGGAGGCAGACTGAAACCTTACACAAACTTACCTCGTCTATCATAGCTCAATCCCTCTCTCTCGGGAAACAGATTTTATTACTTCTCCAGGGACATACATTTTAGTAGTAACTGTATTTAAAGGTAATACAAACCAATCCTTACCGTTAACTTCAATCAGATTTGCATTTTTTTGATTCAAAATAACATACAGTTCTCGCTGGTCAGACTTTTTCCCAACCACCCAGTAATCACTCATTGCCTTCACAATAATTTCCTCGTCTTCATCAACTCTGAAAGAAGTTTTAGAGAGCAGAGAAGGTGGCAGGACGATCACTTTCAGCATTGTCATCTGCAGTTGTCAGGACAGGGGCTGTGCGGGAGGGCTGTGCCCAGGGACAGCGCCAGCCCCAGGGGAGCAGCCCGAGTGTGTCCCCCCGAGCTCTGCAGAACCCCCTGCCCTCCACCCGCTCCCTCTCTGCCAGTGTTGTGGGGACGAAGGGTTGTGTTCCAGCTGTCCCCGAGGGCGTGTGACAGGGGCAGGCAGGGACCTTCCCTGTGCTGCACTTACTCACAGGGCAAAAGCACGAGGCCCCACCTCCCTTCCATGTTAAGGCTACTCTGAACCTCCAAGGAGATGAGGTATTTTCTTGGATAGAGGCCCTGGTCCTTCTTAAAAAACCCCAAACCTATTTAAATAATTTAAACAGTTAAGCGTTACCTGGAGAAGTCACTGTTGATGTCACCGAGAATCTTCATGAGGTCAGGGTGGACAGATGCGAGCGACACGCTGGGTGTTTTCCTCATGTGGATGGTGCTTTTCTCCGCCAGGTTCATGTGATTGAAATAGATAAACTTAAACTGAGGCTCCTTCTCAGCCCTGGGGGATTGAAAGAGAGAGTGACTTGTGAGCACTGACAGCTGCTCTAAAGCACAGAGAAGGGTACCAAGCTGGCGCGGAGCGCACACGGACACCCGGGAGTTCTCTGCCCCCTGCAGACAGTGACTGCATGAAGACTTGTGGCACCCTTTTTAAAAAAAAAATAGAAAAGGACCCAGTTTTCCCTTCTGCTGCTGGTGAACAGAGGGGAGGCCAAAGGCCTCGTCCCACTTCCCAGAGGTCCTGGCATTTTCCTAATGAGCTGGTTTCTCTGTCCCCAGTGTGTTTCCGCGCTGCTCTGTGCCGGCCCAGTCTGGTTTGAAGGGATGTGACCTCTGTCATTTGATTAACGAACGACCCTCCACTTGTGTCCTTGTTTGTTACAGCCACGAGAGGGAACTCGTGTGGGCAAGGGGCTGCTGTCAGACCCTACCCCAGCAGCTCCTCCTCTGCGACTGAGCGGACACAGAACCCCTTGCTGAGAGCTGCAGCTTGGGACAAAGCGCAGACTCAGGGCAGCACCAACTGGGGCCAGAGCTGGTGCCTCTGTCCCTGCATCATCCCCTTGTGGAGATGGTGCCACCAGGTGCCCCCACGCACCGCCAGACCCCCCACTCCCGCCACCACCCTTGGCACCAAGGAACCCTATCGTCTGCAGGACGCCACGGCATTAAACTTTAAAAGGGTTAATGCTGCCCAGGCCGGTCCAGCTGACATTAAAACCCCCCAAGTTTAATGATTTAGTAGACTGGCACCATTTCCAGCACATCCCGTTCTATACCCTGCGATTTTGCCAGTTTGCCAAAGCTACCACTAAGTTCGTTCACACCCAGCGTTAGTTTAATTCTTTTGCTGTCACAGGAGATGCTGTTCTTGCTTCCCCAGCAAACACATCTGTCTACAGATAAGCAGTTTGATAGGAAGCCAGCCTGATTTCTAAGTGAAGTATATTTTCAAAAGCATTAGCATCCTTCTTCCTTTGACTTTCCCCCCTCAAGTAGTTGCCTTGTTCTGGTTTGCAGGACCAAGCGGCAGATCTTCCTCGCCTGCTCCACACGGCAGCACTTCAAGCAGCAGCCCCCAGTCCCCAGCTCAAGCTGTTAAACAGAAGTGGCAGTTGTGCCCAGACCTTCAGGAGTTCAGATCCTATACTGTCCAAGGCGACCCAGAGCCAGTGCCTCAACCTCCACTCGATGGGAGAAATACAGCTCTTATTTAACGTGACACCGAAGGGCAGCAAGTCCAAGGCAATTAGCCCAAAGGAGGATGTGGGCACAGACAGCGATAGTTCTCTTTTTTCAACCTCAAATGTTGTACTAGCCCAAGGGCTATTTGTGAACAGTAGGAGATCATGCTTTCCTCAAGAGAAGTCAGGAAGTATAAACTGAAGTTCAGGTTCTGTAGAACCCGCTCCTGAGGACGGGGACGGTGCCAGAAGGCGACTGCCCCAGCTGGGGGATCTGCCGCCCTCGCCGCTGCTGCAGCCCAGGCAGCACGAGGACGCGGCAGCTCCACGGGTTTCCCTTCACCTGTGAAAGAAGCAAAACCTCCACGTTCCACCTCTCGTGCCTGCGAATCTGGGGGTGAATCGCAACTGACAATACCAAAGTCTACCTTAATGTTGACATTTTTTGTACAAGGATTATGCACATGGAAGAAAGTTTCAGCAGCCGCCCGATAAACACTAGTTCCTAAATTAGCACCGTGGAGATTGTTACTTCAGGGAGAACTAAATATGCACCAACAGGCACTTGATAAATGCTTAAGATGCGGAAAGGCAGATAACCATCGTTGGAAGTACCTGGTTAACTCCACACTTTCAGTGTTTGGGCTCACGTTACCATTATTTAAGCAGTTCATTAAACCTCCTTTTTAAGCAGCTACTGAGGGAGGGCGAGGGGAGCAGGGAGGTACAGACCCAGAGATCCTCCTGTTGATGTTGTACTGCTCACAGATGTCCGAGGCCAGCACTGTCAGCTGGGGCCCGACGATGCTGTCCAGTTTGCGGCAGAACTCCAGCGTGGGTGGGATGGAAGCTGGGGGTGGGCAGAGAAAGGGAGGGGTGAGCCCCGGGAGCAGTTCCTGCAGCCGTTTTCATCACGCGTCAGCCCTGGGACACGTTTCCCTCTCAATTATAACCCTAGGGGCGATGGCCAAGGTACGTGGCAACTGAAGCAGCGTTTAGTCATTCCACCGGGCAAACGGAGTTACTTCTACGCCGGGACAAGGATCCAAAGACTGACACAAGAGCACCCACTAAGAACAGGCTCAAGTAACAAATTAACCTGAGTATTTCTCAAGAGTCAGACAAGCTACATGTCATAGCATTCTGTGCTAATTGCATCTTGCCCAAAAAGCAATGCTAACGGGTACTTACCATCAATCATAAAGCAGACAGCTGCGCTCATGGCCTGCGACAGAAAAGTTAAAGCAAAAAAACCATTTACTACAGGTTCCCCCAACTACCTCAAATAACAACAGTACTTCAGCGAGGGCACGCAGGGGTGAAGCAGTTCAACTAAAGACAAGAAAACAGTTCAGAGGTAACTTCACAGGACAAGCTCTTTGCAGTCCTGCACAACGCAGGACAGTTGTGATTTTAAAGTTCAGCCCTGTTAGCTGGTCTGAAGTTCAGGGCAGGGTAAAATTTGCTAAAAATGCATTTCATGCACAGGTACGTGTCTGCAAGGAACTTGCATTTCATTTAAAAAAATAATTTTTTTGTTTTATCGATTAACACTACACAAAGCCAGGTAAATAACTGACTGTTCTGGGGAGAGCACAGGAGGGGGAAACAAGGATTCAGGCATTACAGCCCCTTGCTGGAAACACCAGAGTTTTCTGTCTCTTTGCTTTAACCTGGTGATACCAACACGTGGTCTCATACAAGTCATTAGTACTTCACATCATTATGGTCTCAGTTGTATATAGATCCCTAATTCTGGAGTAATTGCAAAGAAAAATGTAATACCTTATAAACAATTAAATGAAGCTCTTCGTATGTGTCATCAGTGTTAACAAATATTTTGGGGAAACGGCATTTTGCTTCTGGATCATTAAGATTTAAAGGTCCAGTAAGAAACCTAGAAATTAATTCCATAGGTCAGATGTGATGAATTCTTATATTTCAGTTTTTCCTATTTAACAGATGCTTTTGACACTAGCAAGGACGTGCGTGTACGACTACATCCGAATACAAGTTTTCAGCCACCCCGGCGGGCAGAGCGCCCTTCGCGCCTTCTCTCCGCACCGGCACATTTGCAAAGCAGCGTCTGCATTGCAGCTCCAGTTACAGAACCAGGACGAGGAAGCCAGAATAATGCCAAGGAAATCAACCGTGTAGATCAAAGAAACAGCAGCAAGACTCTTTCTGCATTGAAGCTGTGACTCTAAACCCCCCTTGTCCATTGCCACTGGGAAAAGCACTCCTCTTTCGCTTCCCACGGGCACATCTCACCTAGTCCAGTGCACAACAGCCGCCTATCAGAAGCACCTGACCTTGGGGCGGGGGGTGGACAGGGAGAGTGCACCAGCACCCTGACCCCAAAAGAATACCACGAATCAGGCTAGAGGAATTCCTGCGATTAAAGAAATATCCAAACCCACAATTACTCAATGTCGCTCGGCTGCTTAAGTACAGACCTGCCCACCGACATGCTGAGCAGAGGAAAAGCAAATCCCTACAACAAAGCAGCGCTTTTATCGAAGCGCCTGACTGCAAAGAAAGGGCAAGAGCTCTTCCGACATTTTTCATGCAGTGCGTTAAGAACAGCGGGGAAGAAAAATAAATATGCAGTGATGTTAATGAAGCCTTTTCCCTTTTTTTCCAGAGGCCAAGCTTTACAGTGCACCAGCTACAGTGTGGCCCTCCAGAATGAACCGCGTGTGAACGCGTCCTCAAAGCGCTCTCCTCCCAGACATTCTGCCCGTGAGGAGGCAGCAGCAGAGGGAGACAGCAAAGAAGATCTACCTTCCGTAGTGCTGCAGATTTCCTGGCATTTCAGCACGTATTGGAGAATCTCTTCCCGCTAACTGAAGTGAGAAAGAACACACACAGGAAAAGACGACTTAGAGGTATTTTCTGTGACTTCTTGTGGGCTGTCTTTAAATCAAAGCAAAGCATTTGCAGAAGCTACCACTGGAAGACACACGCTCTTTGTGTAATGTGGAGGAGGTAAAGCTAAAGTGTAGGAGATGCTGACAGAACAGGACATTCTGATTGTGCACTTATTGATTTTAAAGCTTAGCGTGTGGAGTGTTTTGATGTGGGGAGGGACACGTAACTCCACGTGGCCTTTGGGCGCTCCACGCCACGTTTAGCCGTGAACTGAAGCGAGTCCTTCGCAGCACTCGGTGATTGCCCCCTCACCACCCCACACCCCAGTTATCAGCACAGCTCACACTGGAAGCGTCGGGGGCAAATACTGTTGAGTTTAGTAAAGGACCCCAAAAGCAACGAATCTCAGAATTCCTACAGTAAAATTTCAGAGGGGAGGAGTGATACTCCTCTTTGGCATTTCAGCCCTTAGTAGTACCAGATAAATGGAATGAAAGGAATTAAAAAGCCCAACCAAACCCAACCCCAAAAACCCCAGCTCCTGTACCTCAGGCTCCATGTGCCTCGGAAACAGAGATGTTGTCAGATATTTGTACAGAATTCTCATGTCATCTTGCTCCAGTCCACTCCTACAACAGGGAGAAAAAGCACCGCGAGGTGTTTGTGCTGCAGCTCAGGTCATGCCTCCTCTCTAACCAGAACTCAGGCAAAGCACATTCTGAACACGGGCAGCGACATTTTGGTGCCTCATCAGATTCATTCCAAGAATATTCATTTTTAATAAAAAGTTAGTTTATTTGCTAAATACAAAACACGTGTAAATTAGCTGTAAACCAGAAGAGATACAGAAACAAACCAAGGTGAAGTTTGCCACTCTTGCATCCATTTGTAAGCAGAACCCCTCACAACCACTGCAACTCCCTGGTTCAGAACCACACACGGAGCGGTTCTTTAACGAACCTTCTCTGCTAAAAGTTCCTACCGAGGAACTCGTGCACAAGCAGAGGCTCTGTGCGATGGGAAGGACAAGGACGTGTCTCCAGCTGCTCCTCAGGTCACTTGGAAGTCACCATTTGGTAAAGGTTAGAGATTTTAAAGCCAAAGACCCACGCCTGTCCTACAATGACTCGTCTTTCCATCTAGTTTTCTCACTTTCACGCGACTCTCTCATTGTTCAGAAGCTTTGCTCTTATGGCACTTATTTATCAACTGAGAAAGTGAAGACACAAGAGAATTACTGAAGTACCTACCAGATCAGCTGGTCGTTGTAGAGAAATGCAGTATACTTGACTATGCTCAGGCTTTCTTCCATCCTATTAATAAATGACTGGATTTTCAAGTAAGTCATTTTATCCAGTGGAAAGAAGCTGATTCCACAGAACACATCCAGCAGATCACAAGACTGTAAATGCAGCGTCTGCAAGTACTAAGGGAATAACAACAGCTGCCTTTTAGAATTCAGAGAGCTTCCAGTGTGTAGATTTAAATGACAAATTTCAATCCAAACCCCAGTAAGCTACACTAACAATCCAAAAAAATCCACCCCTTCCAATTCTGCTTGTACGACGTACTCCTTTACGTGGGGACAGACGTTTTACAGGGGCTATTGCAACAGGACAAGGGGTAATGGCTTTAAACAGAGAGAGCAGATTCAGACCAGATAGAAAAGAAACTGTTCAGACTGAGGGCGGTGAGCCCGTGGCCCAGGTGGTGGCTGCCCCATCCCTGGAAACGTCCCAGGTCAGGCTGGACAGGGCTTTCAGCAACCTGCTCTGGTTGAAGATGTCCCTGCCCAGGGCAGGGGTGGAACTGGATGGCCTTTAGAGGTCCCTTCCCACCCAGAGCACCCTGTGGCTGTGTTGTGAATGTGACTCCAGATGTCAGCTTGTTGTGTAATGCTGTGACAGCAGCTGCCAAGGCTGGCTCAAGGTCTTCTGAGAGGATAAGAAAGCACAGCCTGTCTCGCTAATATTTAACTTCACAACTAATTCCATAGAAGTAAGAGCAGATAAATTGTTTTCAATGTGCAAAGGAAAATATTATTTCTATTATTCTTTCTTGTTAGACTGTCACCTTTAGCAAGAGATTTCAAATGCCCCATCGAACGCCCTGCTGTGTTCAGGATGAGTTCCCCAGTGGCTCCCTCTGCAGCCATTTCCCGTTACCAAAAACCCCAAGAAGTGAAACACAGCCAAGCAGAGGGGCAGATCTGTCACCACCATAATCTAGGTCTCGTTTCCTTTCAGATTTTCCGTGCAGTCCAACCCTGCCAGCAACATGCAGCCAATTCGTTCAGCAGGGTTTGAACAGGACAGCTTGCACGAGCAAAGTTTTTCAGTGTTTCCAATTCCTCAGTGAAAAAGAGAAACAACTTTTTATTGCATTTCTTTTCGTTATACAAATCTACAGTGATTACTGTTTTATCTACAGCAGAAACTTCAAAGTCAAACAACGTTTTAAAGATAAAAACCCATCATTTCCTTTTTTGCTATGCTCCATCTTTTAATCTCTAGACAGAAGTGTGTACCAGCCGATCAAACAGGCACTCCTGATGCTTACAGTGGTCATTCTAGAGTCTGACAGGCTTACAAAAAACTAGTGAAAAAACTACCAAGACCCCAAGCAAAGGCTGTCCCAAAAATCAAACCGAACTGTGCTTTTCTTTTAACTGTCGCAATATGGTGTTATTTTAAAAGCCTGCTAAGAGAACAAGATTTTAAACACAGTGTCTACACTCCACAGTTATCAGATATCTATAATCTCATCTCTCCCACAAGAGAGCCAACTGCTGACAGCAGCCCTGTTTCCTTCTGTGCGAGAAAAATGGGGCAGATGGACACTCAGTTGCCATCTCTTCAAGCACACTGTACGTGCCGAAAAACAAGCTCTTACCCGATGGAAGAATTTCTCTAGCCTCTCCTTTAGAACTTTTACACCTCCATCTTCCATGGCTTTCAGGAACGTGCCATTGAAAAGCTAATGGTTAAAAGAAAGAAGAGAATCAGTCAGTTGGGTATTCAGTTACAACAATTTCTTCTAACTCGGCCGTGAATGTAACCAGATTACAGCACAGCTCCCGGGTCTCACTCTTTGGGCTCACGTAGGTCTAAACATATCCCCTTTTTTTGTTTTGAAAACACCTCTCAGATTCACAGAATATCTAAGGCAGCAGTGGCAGAATTAGACAGAAAAGGAAACTAAATTCTTCAGTGGTAGAGAACTGATTTATCTATGTCGCTTAAGTATCTTACACTCTCACTTTCTAAAAGCCAGGTAGATGGCCTTTATCCAGTACAACAGATGGTATCTAACACCATCGAAATGGTGGAACTGCCCATGGAAGAGAAAATGCAGATTTACAGAAATCAGAAGGCTCTTATTTTTACAATAAGCCAATGAACTAGTCCAGGTAACTGCAAAAGCTTGATTTTTCTCTCCTGTCAGCACTGTTACAGCTTCAGGCAGAGCAGACAATGGCAGAGAGAACGTCAAAGCCCCGAAGAGGCTGCCCGTCCAGAGGTACCGTGAGGCTCTCACCCCCTGCCCACAAGCGTTAACTCTACCTTGTACATGCTGTAGCACTGCTGGAGCACGGAGCTGTAAACCTTGTCCTGCAGAAAAGAGGGCAGGGTGTTAGTGTAGGCAGAGGCAGGATTTCAAATATTTTGGCAGAGCTTCACATGAGGTATGTTTCTGAAGAGCCATCAAACACGCAAATTAGAAAAAATCAATTCCTGCAAAGTGAAATAGCATTTTCCATCAGCATCTGAAAATACCTTTGTACTTGAGTAGTTCTTCAATAAAGGGAGTCCCCCCCCTTACCAAAACTCATGAACAAGACAGCGGTTACAAATAGTGCCCTTCCCCAGGACAGCTGAGAGTGAAAACGAACTTATTTCTGACCAGTTTTCTCTTCATCCAGGCCAAAGGCTAAAGGACAGGGGGCACCACAACAGGTTTTTATTGGGCTAGGATCTTAACCCAGATGAAAAAAAGATTATTTTATTGTTTGTCTGGCAAAATAGTGTGCTATGAAACCAACGCCTTCCGAGACCCCAGCGAACAGAAGTAGGGCACACTGTAAGGAACGAGGCAGCATAAGCAACCGGCTTCTCAGACATTACCCCCCCGGCCAAATACCTTCCTACTCAATCCCACAGGCTGGACGAGAAATCCACAGCAGCTAGAAGCTGTTTGTTTTCCCAGATTATTGATAAAGATTTCTAGCAGTCTTAAAGTATACATGTATACTCAAGCCTAATAAAAACACATAGACATAAAATCTTGTAAGAATATTAACAAAATATATCCTAAGAAACATTCACCTATCCCAAGCTAAAAATCTCACAGCTGTACACTTCACTGACGTTTGTGGGGTGAGCTGGAACTACTACTATTTTCTATCTTGTTCTCTTCTTTAATTTTTATTGAAAAGTACTTTGCCCTTTTTCAATTTACGGAGATACACATATATAGAAAGCAATTTGGCAGCAGTTCAACGTAATCCATTAAAAAAAAAAAAAAAAGAAAAGGAAAAAAGTTCAGTATTACCAGTAATTCTTCTTCCTGATATTCGTAGACTGGCTTTCCATCTTTGTGTTTCTCTATAATGGGATTCCGAACAACCTAGGAGGTGGAACAGGCTGGTATTAGACAATGCAGAACGCATTGAGAACACTGCGGTATGACGTTGTAGAAACGTGCACATCACATGCGTAAGTACCATGACCATCCAGAAGTTTTCTTCAGGTTCATGGAAAAATTGTCTATTCTTCTGTGTATGTAGGGATTTTGCAGGTTTTGTTGGACTAAAGGTCCTGGAAAGAAAACATACACGTAGACACAGCTATTTCTATACTCAAGAAAAAGAACATGTGATTAGGAAACTTGGAACACGGTGCTGTGCTAAGGCCACGAGCTGTGCAATCCGTCTCCGTACCTCGTGAACTGTACTATAGCTTCACACAGTCCCACATTCCTTATTTTTTCATTCTTTTCTACTTCATTTGGGTGATAGAAGAGAATCTTCTTTTCTTCCTAAGATTTGAAAAAAAAGAGTCAAACAAATGCACTATATACAGAATCATAGTCACAGAATACCAAGATCATGGTCTGATTGGTTTTTAGCGTCAATCCCTTAATTTCCTAAGGAGAATTTGATCTTGTACCTAAATGGGCTTCTGTAATAGCAGATAAAAGGCCTATTTAAGCACACTTGAGCCGTCAGTCATCCCAAGATCTCTCAGAATGCTTTACAAAGAGAAGACTATTGAAATCACAAGCTCATGTCATTTGGCAGCTGGTTCAAAGCAAGGCGAGCTGCAAAGCCAGACCAAAGCACGGCTGACTTCAGTAGCTCACATCGCTCAAGGACTTGTCAAGTTTTGAGCATCTCCACAGATGGAGATCCCACAACCCTTCTGGCCTCCATTCTGCTGTTCCAGCACTTCACTGTGAAAATTCATTTTCTTCTATCTCATCAGAATTTCCTTGGCTGGAGCTTCTTCCATTACCTCTCAGCCTTTATCACTCCTGGAAGAACCTGATTCCATCCTCTGCAGCCACTGTGAGGACAAGCCTTCACCCCCTTCCACATCACCTCTCCTTCAGGATGCACAGAACCCGAGGCTCTCCAGCTCCACCGCGGGCTGCGGCCCCTGACTGACCCACCCCAAACTCGCTGCAGTTTGTCAGTATTTCTGCTGCCCTGGGGAGCCCAGAAGGACGCGGCGGCACCAGCGCTGACAGAGGGGAGCAGTCCCTTCCCCGGGTCGCTGCCATGCAGACGGACCTGGGTGGTTTTGGTTCCACGGCCAGAAGGGCACACACTGCTCACTGGCGATGCGCTGGGCAGGAGGGCTCCCAGGAGAGGCTGCTGAGTAACCAGCCCGCGGGGTGCGTGGGACGGGGCCTCGCTGGCCTCCATGGGGCCTGCGCTCCCCAGCTCCCGGGGTTCCCCCCAGAAGCAGCCCGGCTCCTGTCGCAGCCTCCCCCGCGCTGGGGTCACCTGTGGCCGGCGGAGCGGCCTCATCACCCGGCGAGTACCTCTGCCCTGTGCCACCACCACCCGAACCGCGCAGTGCGCTGGTCCCGCGGCAGAGCCCACAGCTTCTGGAGTTGGCTCGGGAAAGCTCAGCGGTAGCTGGCACCGGACTCGGCTGAGCACCCAGCCTCCTGACAGGATCTACCTGCGGAAAATGACTTGAGAAGAAGCCCCCGCAGGGGTAGCGGAGCCGCGGGCCCCGCGGCCGTTCCAGCGCCCGCTCCGCGGCTGCGGGC
>VZRU01019290.1:1540-15942 GCA_013398155.1 Pedionomus torquatus
CAAGATGGAAATTCTCCTGTTTTTTTCTTTTTTTTTTTTTTTTTTTTTTTCTAATTCAAAGCTTCCTTCCTTCCTTCCTGCGGTTTCTGGATTTCTCCCAGCGTGGATGTCATGACTCACGTTTCCCAGATGTGAAATGCAAATGTGGGAAGTGGGATCTTTCCCCTGCCTCTCCAGGGGTTTCTCGGTGTCTGTGGTGCCGTTGGGTCTCTCAGTTAATTTCTCCCTCCTGATTCAGATGGTTTTCCTGCTGCCCTCGGTGCTTTCGGGGCTGTTACACTACTTAATAAGTCGTATCTTAGAGCGTTCCTGGAACACACACCTTAAGCTTGGTTGGCTTTGAGAGCTTCTTGAGGACCACACACAACTTCTTAATTTAGTCTGTTGACAGGGAAATAACTCCTCCTCCTGCCCATTTTAGAGCTTATCAAGTTGACGTGTTTGACAATATTAATACCAAGTTCCTTTGACAGAAGGGGGTTTGAAGCTGGTTAAATAATCCTGTCCTAATAGTTACAGTTTATTACTTAATGGGGTGAATTTCCACTGTAAATAGGAGACATTCTTGAAAAAAACCAACCCCAGGGCTTGTTCTCTTTTGTGAAAAAAAACTTAATTTCACCTAGAGACTGTTTTAAGGATTATCATCCTCTGTGTATCAAGACAGAAATGTAGTTTTTAGACATAATATTTTGTTGTCTGGTTGTTCTTGAGTTACTTTTGTCATCCAGGTATTAAGCTGCTTAAAGTCATGGTGATTCCACTGAAAGGATTCTTGTTAATGAGATCTGGTTGAGGGACAATTGCAAGGTGGGCTGGGATAACAGGATAAGAGGGTAACGGTTGAGTCTTCTTTTTAAGACTCTTGGTTTTGGGTTCCCAAGTTGACGTGTGAGACTTTGGCCAAATGATGCTCATACGAGTGTCCAGTCCAAGCAGCCAGCAAACACTTTCCTTCCTGGTGGCTCCTTAACCAGTGGCGTCCGTAAGGAAGCTTAGACAAAGGAGCCAGGACTATTTTTATTTTTTTTTATTTAATAAACTTTCTCATAACTCCTATGGGAGCACCAGGTACCGGGTTGGAAGCCTATCCTGATTTCTACAATCTTTTTCTGAATTTCTTAGCCAGGTGTTAGCTTTAATGAAGTTGCTGATGCAACCGTTGAAGATGCTGGGATAACGGGCTGGCGGTTGGGCTGCTGGATCCCCTGAAGCCCCGGAGCCTGCAGAGGTTCCTTCTGAAGGGATTCCATGTGAGAGGCTGTTGCCGGGGGTGTTTGGGTGATTTAGGGGAGAGCTGACAGGCTGGGATGGTTCCCTGGCTGTAAATGCTCTGGTTTTGTAGGAGGAAGAGACAGAACTTTTTTATAAATTCTTTTATGGTGAGTTCTTAGATAAATTTATTGGTTTTTTTTTTTTTCGTTAGCATCAGTCTCTTTCACTTTTTTCCCCTTTCAAGTCCTTTAAAATTTCACCTTTTATGGACTCTTTTGTTATTGCTGTCCGACAAGATGACTCCCCGACGTCTTGTCCCACTGCTCCATCTGGGTCCTTCCCCTCCTTCTTTTATAGCTCTCTGCCTTTCCAGCACTGGAAAGAGAAAACAAACACGATTCAATCTGGGGAAGGCGGTTTCCTGTCTCATTTGCTCCAAATGCAACTCCCACTTCCCTGCTGCACCATTTCTGCCCTCCCAACTTACAGGTTAGTGTTCCTGCCAGAGGCACCCTCGGCTCCTTTGCTGCAGAGTCTTTGCTCTTGTACTTTCTATAAATTGAGCTCATCCCACGGTTGGCTATTTTTTTTAGAGCTTTCTCTCCAATCACTTCTCCATAAAGTCCTTGAATGCGAACATCAGCACGTTCAAAGTCTCACTGTAATATTCCATGTGTCTGTGGAGCCAAGAAGACAGGAGCTGAGGAGCTGTATGGGAGCAGAAGAGAAAATGAAGGTGGAAATGAACCTCTAAAGAATTAAAATAGCCAGAAATGTGGAGAGCAAAGGTACAATATACTTGCTAGGACAAGCAGATCATTTTTTTCATGTTTCCCTTAACAAACCAAAAGCTTTCTCTATGAAGAGAAACGTTCTTTAACATGAAATTGAGCAGCTGTATTTCTGGGCTGTGGTACTCATTAGCTCCTTAAGGAGCTCCTGCTTTTATGGAGCTCTTCAAAGAACATGGAAAGTTCCCGCTGATGGTTCCTGCAAAGGATGTGATGGAGCAGCTGCACCAGCACGTCACTCGGCAGAGGGAACCTGAGGCGCTTTTCTCAAAGCTTTAAAGATTCCTTAAGAGCTAAAATAAGCTGTCGGGCAAGGATCTGGGTGAAGTACGTAGGGCTCGGGGAGGCTGAATGGAAGACCGAGCGTGAAGAATGTGCTGGTCCGCCCGGGACGGCTTGGTTGGTTGGTCACTCTCAGTGTGTGATCTCGCTAAGATAGTGCAGGCTGGCAGATACGTTCTTCCTGCTCAGAGATTTATTTCTTTTTTTTTTTTTTTATGGCACACTGAGAGTTTTCTTTCTCTTGACATCCATCTATTTCTTGGTCTTTCATTTTGGTATTGGATGTTTCCTTCCCACCTCGAGAGCTTCCCTGTTGTTTTCCAAAGTCTGGGTGCAGTGACACACACAGGCCTTCTTCTACAGAGATGTGCTCAGTGGTAGGGACCTATGGCTGTATTATTTATATGTAAGACCTATCTTATATCTGTAAAGTATATTATATTATGCTTTTTAAAAATTGACTAAAAGTGATCTGTGCAACGACTTCTCAGAAACACCTAACCCTGTAAAGCAACACTCGTCGGTAGCTGCTGTTGGGAGCCTGTTTCAGGACACAGCAGACGTCCCGGTGTTTGTCTTCAACCATGATCTTCCCAGCATTTAGAGAACTTTCTTCCCTTGCTGCTGGGGATTATATTAATGCACCACTGCCTATACAGTAATGATATATTATGATTATTAAAGGGAAAATTAATAGCGGTTTGGAGTTGGTGGTAGGGCTATCTTAATTTTGCAGAGTTCAGGGTTTCAGCTGAAAACATCCCAAGAAAAACAGCGGCAGTTTGCTGTGGCATGGCCCAGATTGGCCGTTAGAAGAGCACGTATGGCACTAGCTTTGTTGCAGAACATCAGCCTGGGTGGAAGAAAGGAAATAACCTGCCTTGCCTTTTCATGCCTGATTAGGTTTTTTGCAAACAAATCTTGCATATTGCGGGAGGAGATGATGAATTGACGCCAGCAGCAGCCCTAGAACATCAGATAAAAAGGGGCGATCTTCTGGATAGCTTGTCCTCCAAGTACGGAGTTTGCTTTCTAAAATAGCCATCTCCATTCCCTTTGGAAAGCGCTAGTGGAAGACTCACAAAATTAACAATAGAAGTGTTTTTCTGTGGGAATTGTTCAAAACCCAGCAGTGCTGCTTGGGCTCTGAAGGCTGTGAGAACAGGGGAAAGATGTCGTTGCTTCAAACCCAGCCAGGAACCCTCAAGGACATTTTTCTAAAGGCTGGACAGAGAGACCTCAGCAGAGCAGAAAGCTGAGGATGTAGAGTGGCAGCCCCCGAAAAAAGCTCGGTGGTCTTATTTTTATTTAGGAATATGACATCGGAAAGGACCTTTTGCTTTTTTTTTTTGGTCTTTTTTTTTTTATTTTCTAAGCAATTCAAAGTCATAATTGTACAGCTCTTGATAAATAAGCTCTGCTGAAATCAAAACAGGCTGTACTTTTCCAGTTAAATAGTTAACCCTGGGTGCAGAATGGGAACGGCTCTTTGTTGGGGAAAAAATATATTAGATTAGAAATAGCCTTTGAATCCCAAGAGCTCTATGGAATTAGAGTCTTTGCTTCCCGTGTGTTTAAGAACAATTTGGGATTTAGCCGCCTGCCAGGCTGCAGCGCCCACCGTGGTACTCAGGTCCTGGATGGGGGGGGGAAGCAAAAGGAGGCTGAAAAAGTACCATTTCTTGACAATCCCCCCTTGACAGGAGCTTCTTTCAAACCACATGGAATATTTACTCTTGCACATTTCTTACGTCCACTGGCACATAGCACGTAAATCGATTCTCTTTGTTATCTAACACTTTCATTTCTCTCTCTATCCCCTTCTTCTATTCTTTGCTACTCCTTCTGTGCCTATTTATTATTCATCATTCTTTTCTTATGGTTTAGTTTGTGGGTTTTTTTCTCTGATTTTCATAGAATCATAGACTGGTTAGAGTTGGAAGGGACCTTCAAGATCATCCATTTCCAACCCCCCTGCCCTGGGCAGGGACACCTCCCACCACACCAGGTTGCTCCAAGCCCCATCCAGCCTGGCCTTGAACCCCTCCAGGGATGGGGCAGCCACAGCTTCTCGGGGCAACCTCTTCCAGGGTCTCACCACCCTCACAGCAAAGAAGTTCTTCCTAATATCTCATCTAAATCTCCCCTCTTCTAGTTTAAAACCATCACCCCTTGTGTTTTTTTAATGAAAGATGCAGCAGTCAGAAAGCAAGGTATTAAAGCAAGTTAACGTGATGGAGTGGAGCAAGTGACAACAAATAATTGGTGCTTGGTACAATCTTAAGGTCCAGAAAACCAAGAAATATCGTAGAACAGTCCCAGAACTGCATGAATCGGGTAAATACAGGAAAATATTCAGACCTCCCTGGAGCCAGGGGAGTAGGGTTGTAAATGCAGTTAATACATGCAATTCCACTACCTTTCACTCCAAGCGTTAATGAATTTTCTCCAGCTACGCCTAAGCTGCTTTATGCTTGTTCTTTATAAAATTCGTCTGCACGAACATTCCCAAAGTTGACCTTGAAAGAGACTGTCACAAGTTTCTCGTGCCTCGTCCAGCCCCTCGTCACCGCGAAGGCAGCAAATGGCAGGTACGGTTTATGTGTGTGCCTGTGTCGGGCACTCGTTTAGAAAGAAAATTCTAGATAAATCTCGTTCTTCTCTCATGTGCCGTGTCTGTATTAATCAGACAGATAAAAAATAAGTGTTAATTTATGCTGGTACACTTATTTGGGCCTGCTCCTTTGGGATAAACTTCACAAAACCCCTCCATGCAGCTCTCAAAGAAATTGTGAAGGCATCTTCACGCGCAGCCATTTCAATTGTGTGTAGCCAGGACGCAGAAAGAAGAGAACCCCCTGTCTGGTCCAGGAGCTGCAGGCTCCGGTGACCCAAACGTGACCGTGTGCTGGTTCTTCTGTCTGGACCCATAGATTAGAACATCTTTCTTACAAGGAAAGGTTGAGAGACTTGGGTCTTTTTAGTCTGGAGAAGAGGAGGCTGAGGGGGGATCTGATCAACACCCAGAAATGCTTCAAGGGTGGGTGTCAGGAGGATGGGGCCAGGCTTTTTCCAGTGGTGCCCAGGGACAGGACAAGAGGGAACGGGCACAAGCTTGTACATAAGAAGCTCCATCTCANTGGATTCTGTGAGATGTTCTCAAAAAGCATCCAAGCTGTTTGGCAGGTGGGGGTGACCTTTCTGGAGGTGATGGAGCTGCCCAGGTACGTCCACACAGTGCATTAATGGGACTGTACTTGCTGTTCCTCCTTCGGCGTGCAGATGCTTCCCATGTTCACACTGTTGAGATTCCCGTTATTGAATCCATTTGTTTAAAGAAGGAAATCTTTCCAGCAGAAAGCGGGGCAGGTGGAGGTGCGTTGCTGGTCACCTGCTGTGTTTTAACAGGTCAGTGTTGCCGTGGCTGTGCTGCCCAGTTGCTACGGATTCCTCTGCTCCTTCCCGCGGCAAAAGGGCCCTCATGATGAGGTGCCAGGTTAGGGTTGTGCCTTTTTGGTCACCTCGCCCGCTCCTTTCCGCTGACTGAGCAGAGCGACTCGGGGGGGATGCTCTTGGGAGCGGCTGTTTTCTTCCCAGGGTTCTCAAAACCCCAGGCTTTTGAGAAACCAGGTTATGGCTAGGTTATTTATCCTGCCAAATTAGCACCTAACGTATTAACTTGGGGAACGGAGTCGCCGTTCAGCGAGCTGTCGGGTAACTGAGGCTTTCCTAGGGATCAGCAGAATTTGTTGCCACCTTCACCCTGCTTAGGTCTACCCAGAACTCACAGCAAAGCACATTTATTTAATGCTCGAGTGAAAATTATGCAGCAAAGGTTTGCAAAAAGCAAAAGGCGCTTTTTTTCATGAGCCTTGCTTTTAACCCTGCTTTCCTTTGGCCCCCTCGAGCAGCAGGGGCTTTTCTGCCTGTCCGAGATGTGTTAGGATTGCAACCAGCACCGCCGGCGGGGACCAAGCCTTACGGAGCTAAAGGCAGAACAGGTCTGCAATGAAAGTCTTGTCCCTGCACCAGAAAGGTTAAGAAAAGATGCAACATGAGAGCAAACTGAAGTAGGGCCAGGAGGGAAGGGGAGGACATGGTCGCTCAGACAAAATATGTACTTTCTGCCTCTTATTTACAGAGTCCACAATCGGTACTACCCATGATACGGATCATTAGGAAAAGGCAGCAGGGTATGAGCAACTGGAGTTTTCTCTCCTCGGAATACAACTCCATTAGGTGGTTATGAGACACGTGCAGCAACACAGAAAGTAATTCTTTAACCTGCCTGCGCCAGGCACAGCGCTCCCTCGAAGCGACCATGAGGTCAAGGAGATGAGGTTTGTGCTGATCCTGCTGCGGGGAGGTGCCCATTTCCCCCTTGACCAGGCATTTGATTCTGTGTTTTCCTCTAACCTGGTGGTTTTCAGTTTCTTGTAACCTCGCTAAATGTTTGCTGTTCGCATGTACGTTGGCAAGCAGGGTTCTGTGAGAATAACAGCAAGTGATCGTGTAACCAAATACCTAATCTGTGTTTGCTTAGCCTGGGATGTCATCACATTTTCCCAAGTGAAATGATCTGAAGCTCCCCTGGGAACTTGTTTCTAGAGACCCAGGCTGAGGTCAGGGCACCCAGCTATCGCTGTACGTGCATTGAAATCTGTTCGGGCTCTGCATGTGGAGATTGTTGCCACCTCTGAGAAGATTTTGTGTGTATTTCTGCTTATTGAAGGGCTATTGTTATCCCTTCTGCCTTTCCTGGAACTTCCTCCTCCACACTCAATAATCAAAACTTGAAATGAGATCTTCACCCCTCCAGAAGACACTGCTCAGATCCAAAATAAGAAGCCCTGCCCTGCCGAGGCTCTGCAGAAGTGCTCCAGAGCTGGAATTGCTCAGGGTGCTTCTCTGATGGATCATGTGCTTATGCAAACTCCACCAAAGGAAACCCTTGAACAAAATCATCTCAGCTTCCAGTGCCCGTTTAATTCAGGTGGCTGGCGTGGATTCTCAGGGGCTGTCCCATCATCCAGGCGTTCGAATGTAAAATATGAAACTTTCAGTCATACAGGAAATCCCCCTTGAGTCCCTTCGTGTTAGATGCAAGGTGCGGTGGCCACATGGTGCAGAGCACTGGTGCTTGCCCTGCTGGTTCATGTGAATTTGGCAGGATAATGTAAGGGGAGGCTTTCTTACCAAATCAGGGTGTCTCTTTGTGGCTTCGTACTACACTGGGTGTCAGCTAATTTTGTGACCGGGTTAGGCGCAGACCCCCACGAAAGTGCTGAATTTTGTTTTCCACCCAAGTAGACAGGGAGGTGGAGGTGGTTTGCATCAAATTGTGATGTTTGATGAGCTGGTCGTTCACGGACCCAGCACAAAGGATCCTGTAGCCGCTGCCTTAGCCATCAGATACCTTGTTGATCCAACATTTGACATATTTAACAGGACAGTCGTTGCTTGGAGCTATACAGAAAGGGATGTGTAATCAAGCCTACGAGTTAAAGGATCAGTCATTAGTGCGTGTCAGCTTACTCAAAATGTAACAGAAAGCCTGCAGAATTGTCTGTCGCCTGGATGGATTCAGCACAGGAGATGTATGGTTCTGCTCACAAATGAGCAGCACAAATTAGCAGAAGGTGAGTGTCAAGCGGAAAGTCCATGGATGTGTCACCTCTACCATGTGCCCGGCATCCTCTGATTAACTCTTGGTTGCAGGTGTTTTCAGCCTCCCCAAAAGATGTGGTGAATAACGCCCAGCTTGCCTGCACGCATGCTTTTGTTATTTTATTGCGTTGGCCAATTTGTTGTGCCTTCTCCCCATTTGTTTCAGACCGTGCTTGGGAGGGCATACACTGGCCCTGTCGTATGTCACCTGTCCTGAAGCAAACGGGTAAGGTCAAAAAAAAAAAAAAAAAACTTTTTTTCAAGAAAAAAACGTCACAAAGCCTGTGAGGAGGCCAGGGATGTCCTTGGGGCCACGTGGCCACTCAGGAAGCTCCATCAGCCGCGTGGACATTTTTGGCTGGGCAGAGAAAGTTGTGTCACTAAAGACAAACTGTCCTGGTCCCTGTTCCATCGATCTTTTTATGTACGCAAGCCCTAGCAGTGGAAGAACTCCATGATGAGGTCTGGAATCGTAATAGTACCTCGTGCTGTGGCAGAGGCCCCTGTTGTGCCAAGAGACTCCATATAAACACAGGGGATAACGCAGACCTTTCAAAGACTTTGTAATAAAATCTAACTTATGATGCAAGAGATATTTGTGACGATGGAGAAGAGAATAATGTAGGCTGTCAGCACGTATTCTGATTCTTAGCGCGGGCATTGCTGTGGGCTCTGAATCATTAGAAAGCTTTGTACAAATAGTTACTCATAAGTATTAGCAAAGCCTTTCATACAAAGACAGAAAACATGGATAGTAACTTTTATTTCCCAATAGTATACAGCAATTTTGGTCTAAAGTAAAAGTTAGCAGTCTGACTAGCATGCAGGCGCAAATAGGTGGTACTTGAGGAATACACAAAGACCTGGAATGGATGTTTCATGGTAGCTTCTTTAGCTTGGGTAACTGGACGGCAGTCTAATGTAGTTTTTTGGCATCTTTTGTGGATATTTTTCTTTGTGGATATTCTCCTTCACTGATACTTCTCAAGGACGCTGTTTCAAATATGGTTACCTTAAATCACCACTCAAAAGCGTTGACAAGTGTTTAGAGCCCATGTTATGTCCTGGATGGGGACGCTACTTCGATGTTAGCAGATGGAAGAGGGGCACAGGCCACCTCTAACCTGCAGTGAGTTGTCTGTTGCTCAGAAAATGAAGTCTCTGTGCCCTGCCTGATTGCAGCCTTCATCACGATAGGAGGAGAGGGAAGGGTTTGACACGAGAAGAGGGGAGATTGAGCTGAGATCTGGGGAGGAAATTCTTTGCTGTGAGGGTGGTGAGACCCTGGAAGAGGTTGCCCCGAGAAGCTGTGGCTGCCCCATCCCTGGAGGGGTTCAAGGCCAGGCTGGATGGGGCTTGGAGCAACCTGGTGTGGTGGGAGGTGTCCCTGTCCAGGGCAGGGGGGGTTGGAACTTTATGATTTTTAATGTCCCTTCCAACTCCAACCACTGTGTGATTCTATTAATCTAAGGTTTGGCTTGTGAGGAGGAGGAGGAGGTCATTTCATCACCAGCACTGCTCTAATCTTGTAGTGAATGTTAATTCCCTTTTCATACAGAAGTGTTCCTTCAAAGAAAACCATCTTGCCCTAATTCGTGTATGGGGAAGAGCAGCTGCTTTGAATGGAGACTGTGGTGGGAAATACAATTTGGGACAGGGCCTGGGGGGGACGGGGGGGTCGCTGAGGTAAACGAGCTGCGGTAAAGTGTGTGACTTGTGTGTATTACACCGTTTCTGGGGGGAAAAACGGATATTTTATGCCAGGATGTGACTGCTGGGCTAATTACTCTGGAAGGAACGATACCGGCACGGCATGTCCTCACCCAGCTGTGAGGGTTACAGTGGCCTGGCACCCTCTCAGCCTGTTTTATTCTTATTTATTTTTTTTTCTCTCTCTCCCTTCAGATGGCCAGTAACCCATGTGGCGGGCAGCCCCGGCCCGCGCTCGCCCTGCCGGCCCCTCTCGGCCCCCGCCGCTGAGGTGGGCAGGAGGGAGGAACCGCCATGGCCTCCCCTCCCGACGGAGGCTGGGGGTGGATGATCGTTGCTGGCTGCTTCCTCGTCACCATCTGTACCCGGGCCGTGACGAGGTAAAGGGGATGCTGCTCTGTCTTTGGGACCCGCTTGTGGCGTTAACCCCTTTTGTTTTTTCCCCCCGCAGGAGTAGGATGTGGGATTCCCCCCCCCCGGTGTCCCACAGCTGCAGGGGTTCTTCTGGAGAGGTGCAAAACCGCTCTCCCGCTACATGTCGGAAGGATTCCCGAATTCCCCATGGCTGGTGGGGAGGGCTGAGGGATGACAGACCCTCTGCTTTGCGTCTCGCCTCCCCTGGCAGCCGCCCTGCCTCTCAACACCCTCTCCATCCCTTGCGGGATCAAAGCCTGGGGCGGGCGGTGTTATTTCAGGCTGTGGTGGTTTGGTCAAGGAGGGAGGAACCACGTAGGGTCTCTTTGGACCAATGTGTCCCCCTGACCCCACAACCAAGCTCCTTGTTGCTTGTAGTCCCAGTGGATTTGCTGAGAAACCTGTAAATACCCCCTTCTCCTACTTGCAAAGCGTTTTGGGCACCATCCTTACTGAGAAGGTCCATGACCTAGAGGGGAGGCCCCTCTCTATACCCTTCTGGCATCCAAAACATGCGGAAAATATTTTCTCACAAATAGACAGAACAGGAATAGACTCCTGCCTTGCCTAAACACAATGTATACATCTGGAGGGAGATGGCTTCCACAGCTGCTGTGGGGCCGCTTTGATGTCGGCTGGAGGCAGAGCCTGGTGTGTGTGAACACAGAGTTTTAAGCCGTGTTAAGCAGAGAGAGACGGGCACCCTGGTAAGAGAGGAACACGGAGACAGTGTCTTGTGGGACAGGCAGCATCATGCAAAAGCAGTGTTTCCTACCTAACTTTTATACTTCTTTCAAAACAAAGTGTCCAGGGATCTAAAGTCTAGGGTCCAGAGTCAACAGCATAAAAGGCGCAAGGAGGCACGGGCGCAGTGTTAGTTTATGCATGGAAACACACAAATGCCATAACAACAGCAGAGATTTCTGAGTGGATCTAATTCCCGTTTCACGTGTGAAGTGTGTAACAGCCAAAAAGTCATCTAATGGCCAGCACGCATCTCGTCTGTGTAACAGAACAAAGTACGTGCAAGAAAACAGCTGAAGGAAGTGGTTGTTCGTTGATTTGCAGGGGGGGAAAAAGGGAGGGGGAGAAGGGTTCTCCTGCTGATCCAGAAACCAGGGTGAAACTATGCAGCCTTTTAATCCCTTCCCCTGCAGAGGCAGGTAGAACAGTAACACTCATTAAGCAGAGCAAAGTAACCTCTCCTGGAAGCATTTTAATAAACTCTTGGAAGGTCCCTGGGCTCCTGCTGCGTTTTGATTCTCTGTTCACCAGGAGTTGCTTTTTCACTTGCTTTGTGCTGGTGCATCCGTGAGCACGTAGCTGTAGGTGGTGTTGGCTCTGTGGGCGCTGTGCTGGCCCTGCCCTCTGCCACTTTGTGCAGATGTGGATCCCACCACTGGCGGGCAACCAGGTCTGCGAGAGACTGGGGAGCTGGGGCTTTGCGTAACAGGGAGGTGACGCCATGAGGTGGGCGACCACGTTGTTGCTGGTGATAACTGCAATTTCAATTTCATTTCAGTTAAAAAATGAGTTATAAAAATCTAGCAGCAGATACTACAGTGAGAAAAATATGGGGTTATAATATCCATAATCTCTCTGGAGTAGTTACCTGTCTGAATTAGGTTCTATTTTTTCTGAAATTTCTAATTTAGAAATAGAACCTAATTCTAATTCTGTCTGAATTAGGTTCTATTTTCTAGGTCTAATTGTCTAATCCCACTGTTGGGATAAGAGCTGGATGCTAGTTTGTGATTCAGTGGCTGCCAGTGCAAAGCAAGGATTCTTCTCCACCTGAATCACCCCAGAGTTCTCTAGGAATTATTCCACTAGCACACACCATTTCAGGTCTTGTCCCTCTTGCATTAGGGTAGCCCTCCATTTCCAATATCCCATAGAAACTGTTTAAAATTTTCTCCTTCTTGGTGGGATTTGGGCAAACCACAGGTCTGATTTTCCTGGGAGCTGGAGAGGACCTTCAAGCGGGTACTCTTTATAGCTGAATTTTATATCAGTATTTTCCATGAGGCAAATATCCCATGTTCAACAGGTTGGTGTTCATGTTTTCTTTCCTAGGTGCATCTCCATTTTTTTTGTGGAATTCCAGGCGTACTTCGGGCAGGACTATGCCAGAACAGCTTGGATCCACTCCATCGTCGACTGTGCTACGATGCTCTGTGGTGTGTATTACCCTTTTAAGACTAATGCGGCTGCTTTTTCTTCAGCTCCATCTGGTTTTAGCGTGTTCACAAGTTGGTGGAGTCGGTTGGGGAGGAGAGAGAGTGTGGGCTCTCTGGGGTAGGGTATGTCCAAGCTGCTTCCCCCAGCGTGGTTGTGCAGGAAGGGAGTGTCTTCAGACTGTGGAAAAGCAGCAGAACTTTGTGCTGTCAAATGATCTAAGTTTTCAGAAATGTACTTTTGTCGAGGTCTAGTGGGACAAGTCATGTTTGAGAGCTACTAACTGAGCACTCATTTCTTTTGCCTTTTGATTGGAATCATATTTGAGCACAGGACGTACATCTTGCCTCCAGCTTGTCACAGTCATCCTCCTTTTAGCAAACTTGTACGTTTATGAGTAGAGTTCTCCCTTAGAATAAAGTTCAGCGTTACTAAAAATGACATGTGTCACTATAGCAGTCGTACCCAATTTCTCCTGGGTTTACTTTAAAATGGCACATCTAGGTGAAAATCTGTGTCCTAATTGTTTTGGGAGAGGGTTTATCCTTGAGAATTGCTGCGAAGGCAGAGGGACACAGCTGGAATGAGACAGAGCTACTCTCCTCTGCCAGACAGCTTATATACTGGGGGAAAAAAAAAAGAGAAATAAGGGTAACCTTGTCCCGGCATTGTGGGTAGCAGAGAGGCAGGGGGCTGATGATGACACCCCCTGATGATGTGGGAGCCATCAACATTAGCGAAGCGCAGGAAGGGGGTAGTGACTCTGGAGAGGATCCAAAAGACATGGGACCTTTCCTGCTTGGGTCTGACACAGAGCCCACGAGGCCAGGGTGGACCTGAAGTTACTGAGGGCTGAAGGACAAATTCCAGGTGGGGGAAGGTTGTAAGTGTGGGGTAATGACCACTGTGGGCTCCCGCTGTGGCCTCTCCTGACCCCAAAAACTGCAGAGCCGCTGTGTCCTGTAATGACTTCGACCTACTAAAAAGGCTGCTGAGAAAGCCACGGTAAATTTCATTTTTTTTTTCCTGACCTTCAGGAAAATTACCTTTAGAAGGTTTTTGGTGCTCACACCATTGTGATAGGGAAGGGATGTTGGAAGAGCACTCCGTCGCTGTGATCACCGTGTTCTCCTGCTCACCTACTGCTGCCTTGTCCTTGATGACCATCGCAACGCGCTGTGTGTGAGGACCTGCCATTAACTGCCAGCTTTATTTGTTTCTTTGAAGCCCCGCTTGGGAGTTTAATCAGTAATCATGTATCCTGCCAAGTTGGTATCATGCTGGGAGGGCTGCTTGCATCTGCTGGACTAATTTTGAGCTCATTCGCCACCAGCCTGGAGCATCTCTACTTATCATTAGGAGTCCTTACAGGTAGGAGGCGTTCGTCCCCTTTGCTCCTGCCGCCAAAGCAACGTGGGAATGGTAAAAATAAACGATGGTCCTCCCTTTCAGGAGGAGTGGTCTCTTCTTCATGTCATATTGGTTGGTAGAGACACGCTGTTCCCCTCATTGTAGAGGAGAAGCTTTGGCTGCCCCTCTGAGGGTGTCAGCCCCCGGTGGGTCTCTCGCAGCCCAAATGCAGCACGTTGCAAAAGCGACTCCTCAGCTGCTGTTTGAGATTGGGCTCCAGGAAACCTTGCGAAATGCTGGGAGGTCAGGAAGGGCTGCTGTTGAGGGTGGCACACGAAAAGGCACACAGGCCTTTTTTGGCCCGTGATTTGGGAGGAGTTTGTGACGGCAGGACTGCCTCAAAATATTTGTGTACTAAAATAAAAGAGTTTAATTCAAAACATGAGAGTCAATGGGGAGAGGAGTGCGGGGTGAATACCTGGCACCTCAGCCACGCACCTTATTTGTGTCTGCGTTGCCTTCCATGTGAAAAGCGAACAAATTGCTGATTGCCAGAGTGGCCACCCTGGTAACCACCCTCTCTGCTCTGCCCTGTCTCCTGGTGCTTGCTGTGCCCAGAGGAACCTGAGAGGTGCCAGTGGTCACACTGGCATTCCTTCCTCCTTACTGCTGACCTAGTAGCCACGGTGATAGAAGCCCTTTGTGCTTGGGCCCCTGCTGTTTAGTAACAAGTTGGTGGAATTACTGCAGTTCACATGCTGCCAACAGCTTACTTGGTTGGTGTTTGTTTTTTTT
>VZRU01019292.1:1826-15618 GCA_013398155.1 Pedionomus torquatus
TACTGTAAGCAGGTCATGCAGTTTAAAGTGAAAAGTAAATCCCTTTATGCGTTTATATATGTGTTTATATATATATAAATTTTGTGCAGTCAGATGACCATTTTTATGCTGCTGTTACATTAGCAGAGGTTTTTACTTATTTTTATTTTTGTGTCCTCTTTTGTTATTAAAAATAGTAAATTGTCATATATGCAATAATTAAAGCCGGAGAGGTAGGTAGTTCCTTACAGCACAACATCACCCTGTAACCCCTGAAACCGAGGCAGTTTACACCATAGGGAGGCCTGTGCCACCACTTTCACACCGTGCACCATGCCTGGCTTTCAGAGGAAGTATTGCCGATCCACTTTTGTGTGAGAGGATGGCCAGAAGTAGACTTCTCTGTATGCCTCCTTGTGCCAGATTGGTACAGTTGTTTCTCTAGGAAGCCACCAGTGTGGCAATGTCCCTTACAGTTTGTAAAACATCATAGTGGCTTTGGAGGCATATTTTGTACCTCATTTCTCTCTTAGGGGGCCTTGCATAGTCCCAGGAACTTAAATATCTGGGTTTGGAGGGCCCAGGGATCTGATTTGCCCTTAAGCCAAATACTGCAACACCACGATGATGTCCAATACAAGCCTCATTCAGTTAAAATGTCTCTCCCCCTACGGATTTTGATTTGCTTTGGTTCATTTCCAAATGCAGAGAAATTTTCCATGATGGAAGAGGCTTGAGTTTTGGTTCTTGTTTTGTCATACCTCCTACTAGATTTAGCTTTGAAAACTACTTCAGACATTAAGTGGCATTCTCTTTGGCTTTTTAAACAATGTTTTGATTTTGCCAAAGGAAAAGGGAAAGAGACTCTTTAAAGCCAGCAAACTGCCCTTTTGTTTTATCTCAGATAAATCTGAACTAATCGTAAGTCAGCCCATCCGGTCACACCAACGTCATTGTCTCTGGTGCTGATGAATGGATCAGAGCTAACTTTAAACTAATGCTTCCTGGTTTGCTTTATAAATCCTATTTTAAATGGCTGCTATATTGAAGTTTCAACATGGCCCACTTATGAGAAGACTGCACCGAGGGCTGTTTTTGAAGCAGCCATCTGGCTGTGAGCCTGTTACACCACATTAGCAGCCAAAGAGCTGGCCTGAAACTATATTTGATCACCTGGAAGAGCTGCTGCAGCACAACCAATAGTGGGGTATGGTGAAGGACTCAAAAGAATGAAGAAAAAAAATCACAGTGGATGTCATAATGACCCGGGTTTATTTATGTAATGTAGGGGGCTGAATCATATCTCAGCCTTTCATCACCCAGCCCTGGAACAGTAGTACTTTAATAACGTCTAATGACAAAAATATGGAAAAAATTAGAAGCCAGGGCAAAAGAGGAGGAGTTTTTTTTCTGATGCAGATTAAGTTCCCTAAATGCCAGTCATTGTTTATTTTTGTCCAAAGCTCCCCTTTCTTATTTATTTAACAGCTCAGACTCTTTATTTCTCTTTATAGTTTGCAGTTTGAGACGCTGTTTTTTTTTTTTTTTTAATATGTAAAAGGCATTTAATATTTTGCAATTGCTACATTTTTTTTAGCAAATAATTCTGGAGGAGTTCTTTCCAGTGTACCTGCTGCTTTATTAAAACCGTGGCTGGAACATGGTCATTATTGTCCTTTTTTCTCTGCTCTTTTGAATACAGTGTGTCTCTCAGACCTCCCTCCTAGATACCAACTCATTAAGAACATATGAGATCAAGAGCTTTAGAAACAAAATTGATTGTTGAATACTTGTGGGATGGGGCATTGCAAAGTCTTATTTTGGCTCTGGAAAGGCAGAATTTTGTTTTTGTGGATGATATTTCTGAAGGATGGCTTCTCATACCCACAGAATAGAATATCTAGGTGGAAAGACATTCTGGTTCCTGTTCTGGGGATGGGGATTCTTACCAAGTCTGAGTGAGCCAGCCTTTCTTATGCCCTTGAGGAGACACCTTGTTGCGATACAACTCATGAAGTAGCTGGATGTGGATCATGAGGGCTGGATGCTATAACATCATTTTCTAAGCATCATCATGGCACAAGGCTTCTGGCTATCTTGGTGTCCATAAGTCCTGGAGATGATTGTTGCATTTTAACCCAAAGCATGAAAGCAGGTCTTGTGCAACTAAAGGTCTTGCCTCTAGTTTGACTGTTTGGATCATTCAGATAGCCAACTCAAGGGAAGAAGATGGGAGGAAACTAGTTGACAATGACGAGCAAAGGTCAGAGCTGGATACAGGAGGATTACATTTTCACAAATGAAATACATTTCATTTGTGGTGACTTGTTCAGTGTGAAGCAAAGCAGTTGAAGTTCCTTTCTATAGAAGCTGAGCTACAGGTAGGAAACTTGCTCTGGCTGTTCTTTCAATGCTTCCAGACTGGTACCTGTTATAGAGGGCTTCTGTAATCTATCCAGACAAGTGGTCAGAAAAGGGAGGTGGGGCTGGAAGGGCTCTACAGAAGCTGAAATGTGCCAGGCAAGGTCAGCTCTATGCCACTGCTGCAGTTGTTTGTCTGACCTGTTCATATGTCCTCTACTGACAGAAATTCCCCGATGATCTGTCCTGCTACATGAGTAGATTTACCTTCAGAAAGAAAGATCCTTCAACACACCTTCCTCACTACAATTTAAACCATAGATTCTCATACAACCTGTCACAGACACGGAGAACATGTTATTAACTACATTTCTTAATTTCTTCAGGAATCCTTGCTGTCCTACTATCTCTGGATTGAGCACTCTATGGCAATGTCCACACTGCAGAAGGGATGTACACTTTGTCCCCTGATATGCACCCTGGTTNAGAGCATTCCAATAGATCCCTTACCGTGGGTGCTCAAGTGGACCAGATCAAAAAGTGTACCATGATACAGGAACTGGAAGTCCTAGTCATGGCAGTGTGATGATTTTGTAGGCTGCATTGATGAAAGCAAAGGGAAAAACAAAGGGCTTATGCCCAGACACAAGAGCTCAGTTACCCATGCTGCCCCAAGCTGATGAGCTTTGAACCACTTCTGTGCTTGACACAGGATTTGGACCAGGCCAGGGACCTTAACCAGCAGGAAGCTTGTATCTGAAGGGAAATCAGTAATGTGTATGTGATTAGATGGTGCCATTTGTCCTCAGGGCTGGAGAGCAGACCTGTTCATTTCCACTGTATACGTGTACCCTTACATTTTGGCAACCACTGCCTTTATATGCAGTCTTGGCAGGACTCTCTGTGCTTGGGACAGTAGCATGAACATGGTGTTACCACATTACCTCTTACTTCTCCATTGTACTTCCTGCTGCTTTGGAAACTGGACTTCTTACAGCACCTGCTGTTGCGCAGCAGCACGTGAAGTCATGGCCCACTACACCTGCAGGAGGTTGAGCCAAATCTGTGGGACAAATTCAGTGTGTAGAGCTGACATGGTGGAAACAAGGACATGGTTAGGACCCACATCTAGAAACTGACAGGTCTGTCCCCACTGCCAGCATGCAGCTTTTCTGGGGCCACCAGCAAACCAGAAAGAGTGACCTATTCAGAAACACATGCTTCTTCAAACATGCATTTGGATTTTAAAAAATAATAAATTGCCTTTTTCTAAGCAGGGCAATTTAATAAGTACATTTGGGTCATGCAGAACATGACCTTGAGAAACCACCAGGGCTATAATCTTAATAGACAGTTGGCGTTTGTACTTCTCAGCCACATGTGAAAACACTGTGGTGTTGCCAGTCTTGAAATGCTGGTGAGGCTGTCTTACAAATGACATGGAAATACAATATAAATATGAAGTTTTATTTGCTTGTCTGGTTCTGGAGCCCTGGGCCATGTTTTCAGGCTTTTCTCTGCAACTCTGAGAGCAAAAGAATTATTTCATCTTGAAAAAAAAGTTTAAAACCTTTGATACTGTTTTGTAACTGCTAGCTGACAGGAACTGGAGCTTTAAACAAAACATCAGATATTATGAAGCTTGTGATAAAAAGCTGTAAGAGCCGGCAGCTCCACACTGGAACTCCACTTCCAGCACTGATTATTCCCTGCGGCAAGGAGCAGATTTCACAATGCCAAAGAAAGAAGAAGCTGGTCAATGGCCAGAGGACAGTCTGTAAACACTGCTAATGAGCAAACCCCTCTCAGCTGCAGTGAGTACTTCAGGCACAGAATGCCACAGGGCCAGCACAGAGAAAACCATTGCAGCAGCTCCTCCCAAAGGCAGCAGGTGCTTAAAGGTGAGGTTTGTGGTGGTCATGGATTCCACCTTGAGACAACTTCTGCTTGAGTTGTCTTGGCCCTAACCAAATGGCCAACCTGATGAACCAAATCAAATCACTAGTGCTGCTTCAGTCCCTCAAGGATTGGCTATGTTCTAGTATGACCTTGATGGTTATCCTGTCCATCTCTCACAGAAGTACCTGCTCATGCACCTTCTCATTCACAAACATCTGCACCACCCCAGCTATCTGCTTTTCAGCAGGCATCTGGCTGCAGCAGTTATTACATCTCTGAGCCAGGTCCCGTGGTGGAGGGACCCAGCATGCCTGGAAGGTCACCAGAGCATTGCAGAGAGGGCTGGGGAAGGAGTGGGGGGAGGAGGGAGGAAGGTGCACTAGGTTCTTCAGGTCCTTCTGTGGTATTTACCTGTCAAAAGTACATATTTGTTGTAGGAGAAAGGAACAAGAGTGCAAGAACAGAACAGCTTGCATGGTAGGGGAGCTAAACAATTCCATGCTCTTCTTGGTCCTACATCCCTGCTGAGGAAGGCGATGGCAGGGCAGGAAAGCCTGCTGGGTTGCAGGCACCAGTGTCCCCTTCTTGCTTCTGAGGGTGGGCGACAGGTCTGGCCCCTGGAGAAACAGCAGAATAAATCCTGAGCAGCCTTTGCCATTCAGAAGGGATAACTCCAGTGCAGAGGAGGAAAGAAATAATTGGCAAAAAAGGACTCTTCACTTTGGGCAATGGAAATGAAACTTGTGACTTGGTTTCTGAGAGGCCCATCTGCCGGAACAGCTGTGCCTGTTGCACAACGCGCTACTGTTAGCAGATAACTGACTCACCACAGCTAGACAGCACGTGGGACAGACCTAGTCCTTTCCTTCAGGAGCTAGATACGGTCTTCAGGCAATCAGGCCATTTGTATTTTGACATTTGCTGGCTGTCTTCAGCAGCCAGATCTGCAAGTGGCTGCAGCCAGCCAGACACAACTGGTAACTGCAGAACAAGGCAGCAACTCATAATAATGGGAAGAAGCAGTTACTACTCAGTTATAGCAAAGTATAAGCAAATCCTGCTAAACTGAGAGGCTGCTCATATGTGATAAGAAAATGTCCTTGGCCATTGTATTTTAATAAAGATTTTGTGAGCAATTGTTGTTAAAAATTCCAGAGACATTCCTCCATGAGTTATAAAAGGGAAATGCTGCTGCAGTATGTATGTACTATATGTGTATGCCTATGTAAATGTACCCATGTTTCTGTTTTCCTTTAATTCTCTTTTCTCCCCCAGTGTTGAACTGTACTGCCTTGATCAATGAGCACAATCCCCTACTACTTCTGCAGAGGTTGAAGCCCCATGGTTTTATAAACCAGGACTAATTTATCTTACTAGTCCCCTGTAAATTCGTACCTGACTCTGAGCACAAGCTGCACAGGAATGCCATCTTTCTCGGCCCTTGACTGCTGCAGGTGAGCTGCCTGAGCCGTACAGTTTGCACTCACCCTGTTTATTTTGCAGCTGGGTGGATTAACCACATCATATCAGGACTTCCCAGGAACAAGGTGAACTGACCAACAGTCTGTCTAATGTAACAGTCCATGCTGTGATCTGCACTCTCCCAGTCTGCAGAAACTGCCTTCCATTTTCAGAAGTATAGGACTAGCTCAAACAGTATTTACAAAAACAGTACGCTTATGTTTTTAGCACTGAAGTTCTTGATGGAAGCTAATGCCACAGGAATAACTGGAGGCTGTGAAGGGTTGGATATTCAGCTGTGGAGATGAGTTAGGTTCACATTTAACAGAGGGACATTGCTATGTAATTTCTGTTCATAAAGGCTCCATCCCCTGGTGCAGCAGCAGGCAGGATTAGTTCATCTCTGTCCTCTGTCAGTCAGGTAACCTTCTCAGCTTTACCCATCACCAGAAAGGCCTTGCTATCACAGCACAATTTTTCTGACTTAAAGATTTCCACCGAGAGTTGTAAGGAGCAGAACCCCTTGGCACACCTGTGTTCCCTTGAGTCTTGAGGGCTGGTATAAGACACAGTGATGGCCCCAGTCTTTAGGCCAAGATTAATTTTCCCTAGGCTCTGGAGCATTTAGCTGTCTTCAGTGACTGCTCAGGAGATGCAGCCAGTTTTATCTAGGTATTGGTTAGGGTAGTCCTTGTCAGATGTCCTAGTTTGCTTAGAAGAAATAGATTCTTGGCATGTGGCTGGTCTCTTGCATTTCAAAAGAGGCTGAACATTTCCAACTCTGTGAACAGTAGCATTCTTTCTGCCTGTACAGTGATAGTCAGGGAATCGCTCAGGTGCCTCCAGTTCCCAGAGACTAATACTGGTGGAGCATCAGCACTGCCACCCAGGATAGTAAGAGCTAGCAACCTTATGAGGTGGCTGGGCAACCCTTGCCATTCAGAGATAAGGATGCAGCCTGTCTGCAGGCTTGGGCCCTTACTGCAGTGTTTGGTACATATTCACATTTTCTTTGCTGCAACAGAGACAAGAAAATAAAAAAGGAAGGAAGAAAGAAAATTAAAACCACGCCATAGTTCCTATTAAGTTTGCAAGCTTATCCTTGATGTTTCTTATTTAAGTCAGCCCAAATTTGGGATGCTTTTGACTTTTTCTTCATAGCAGGTAGCATATTGAGTTTAGCTCTGGATTAAGTTCCAACTTGGGTATTGAATTCTGTTGCTCAAAATTCCTCTTGCAGTTTCAATTAGATGCAATCATTTAATTTTCACTTCCCTTTCTGAGCTGTTGAGTAACACTGGTGTGCATTGTTCAGACAGTTGCCCTTCATCACAGAGATGCTTGCCTTGTCCTGGTGGATAATGCAATGTAATCCTTCCATATGGCTTGCGTGTCACTTTACTGAATCCATGAAGTGTTTTGAGATGGTTGAATAGCTTTTTGACAACAATTCTGTATAAAACATTATCAGCAGGATGGTACTCTCTAGTAGACAAAGTAATTATTTGTTCAAAAAAACTAAAGTGAGAACTGAGTTTAGTCTGTGCAAAAATCCCATTGGCCTGCATTACTGGAAAACATATTTATAGGGACATAATAGTTTGGTTTGGGAGATAAAACTGTTTTGCATGTTTATCCACGGCAAAATTATTCTTAAGTGTTCTTAATAAGTTCTAAACATTCTTAATACTCACTTGAGACGGCTGATCTTAAGCCCATTCATTGGTTTGTAGGCCATTACAGTTTCTCATTTCACACCTTGAGGTTTTTCTCTGTTCTGAGGAGGGTGCTAAGTCAATGGATGTGATTGACGATTTAGTTCCTCCTGTGGCAGTGTGAAAGATTAGACTCTTCCTTAAAGAAAGCAAGTCTTTAAATTCAGGTATCAGTGACTATGGGCCTCATGAAGGGCACTAGAAGTGGCAGATAATAAATAGAACTGAAATTAGACCATTAATGAATCCTAACACCTTTGCTTTACTGTGTCATAAGGTTTGGTCTTCCTTTCCCCAGTGTGAGAATTATCTCCTGCAATGACTATCACCAAAGTCTTGTGGCTAATTTGCAGGCACTTAGTTGGTTTTCAGACTGATCTGGGGAATTTTACCTTCTTTATTCTGATTACAAATCTTCATTTCCAAAATTGCTTGAGAGAATCAGTGGTAAATTTCCCAGATGTGCAACTGTGTCAGCTTGTTTATAGATTTCTTCAGCCAACGAGCTTTGATGTAAACAACTCTCCGTGGGCTTCTGTGATTTCAGTGACATGGCACAGAGTGGCAAGACTTATTTTGTTCGATGGCTTAGAGATGCAACAAAAAAAAGTTCACTGTCAGTGTGTCCTCAGTGCCAAAACTGCATTTTGCCCATTCAGTGCAGTTACACTTCATACTGTAGTTTCATTTAAGGATGTTTTTATAAGGGCCAATATGCGACCAATAGATGTCATTAGCACATTAGAGACAGGACTTATAAGCACAGGAACAATACATACTTCTTACAGTCCATGCAAATAACTATTATCCTGTCCTTTTATCATCCTGTAATTACCGAGCTATTATAACATCCACGAGCTCCTTGCAACCTGTGATGCACCAAGCGACCAGTTCAGCTGTAAGTCTGATTTGGTCTGGATATTTGGCACCAGGTTCTGAAAATGTCACCTTTAGACAGGAATTTAGCTGTCCATTCATATGACTGCTCATTTTTTCTTGTTTGCTCAGCTTTGACCAGGGCACTTGATCTACACTGGATGCGTGTTTCTGTAACAGGCTCCAGCAGTAGCCTCAGCCTGAACTGTGAACTTTACTGGTTTTGTAACAGTAAGGTAAATATACCTCTGATTTTCTTCTGGATACTGCCTTTGTACTGCCAATCCGTTCTGATGGAGTCTCAACTCTAGAAAGGTGCTAAAGGGTGCTTGACTACTTCCTGCAGCAGTACCCTGAAGAAACATCCTTCACCACATGAAACCAAGAGATGGAAAATTATCTTACTCTGTGGAATGATATGTAATCCTGATGAAAGCAGACCATAGCTCTTTAGCGTGCATGCAGCTGTACAAACACACCTCTACTCTACTGCCTGTTTGGGATAAAGGGGTTTGCCCAAGACACTGTAACGGGCTGTTGGCAAGGTGAGGATCAGACCAGGGCTCCTAGCGCCTAAACTAAGAGCTCTGTCTTCTTCTGCTCCAGCTGTTCAAAAGCACACCTGCAGTTCTTCAATTTTCCTTGGAGTTTATTGCTGGACCAAGGTCTGAATAAGGAAGAACTAAATACATCATACAAGGTAAATAACCTGGAGGTAAATAATGTGTTGCATAATAATAGAAAATGTGTGCTTCCTGACGTTTGCACCATTGGTACCTATTACAAAACATGCAAATGGTCTGGCAAGGGGATGAGTTCTCCGGGTATGAATGGAAAACAAACAAGAGATGAAAGTGGAAAACACGTTGAGATGATACTCTCACATGAGAAACATCTTGTGAGGAGTACTATTTACCAAAGAACTAAAGCTTTAGCGAAGAGTGCAGCTACTCACCAGCTCTGGAAGAGGCAGGGAAGGGGACAGGGACAGACAGACAAGAAAGAGAAAACAATTTTTATGTGGGTTAGGAGCCACTGGAGACCATTTGTCAACTCCACTTATCAGGGTCCTTTCAAACCTGGTAGAGGAGCCAGCTTTTCCTTCATCCATGATGCAAGTTTGGCAGAGTTTTCCTTCTTCCCTTTTCCTCTTGTCATGTGCTGGGATAACAGCATACCCAGACTATCTTCAGGAACTACAAAGCATTAACCCTTTCCCTTCTGTCCTTCCCCTTGTGAGAGCCCTGCCTCTGCCATTCTCAGAAGACTTGGATGACTATGAGTCCATGTTTAGCTGATACAGTTGCAGTGATGGGAGGCAGGGAAGGCTCAGAAGTGGCGTGTGGTCAAGCCCCCCGCTGCTGGTGTTTTGTTTCTTGCCATTTCTTCTTGGCTTGGAGTCTCCAACTTGATCTGCCAGCACAAATCCTTCCATCAACAGCAGAGCCACACTAAGGAGGGATTCTGCCGCAGGCCTGTACAAGCATTGAGGGCTTGAGGTTTCAGGGTGTAAATCTCAGAAGAAACTGGCTTTCTCTGCAGAGATCTCCCAGCCTAGTTCACATTAGACTTGAGGACTGTAATTGAGCCTGTTTTCTTTCTCCAGCCCTCCACCACTCATCCAGCTGCCTCTGGAGAGACCAAACATATAGACAAACAATGATTTTTTTCCCCTTTTGTCATTTTCAGTGATTTACCTTCTGACCTGATAAAATCAGGAAGTAGAAGGTCATGAGTCATTGAAAAGAACTGGGTATGCACCAGTGGGGAGCCACAGCCATGTCATGAACCCTCTCCTGCAGCTATGTTTTTCATCTTCTGATTGTGATTCTCTTACCAACACAACTCTTGGCCACTGAGCTGTGATACGAAATTTTCTGCTGAGACCACTTCCCTATGGAATGTAATAGAAAGTATGTAGAAAAGATCTGGGCCAAGTTTGATATCTATTGCTGTTTGCTACTGTCATGTGTTGCTTAGAGTGCAAATTCAAATTCTGTCTCATTTCATCCTGAATTGTCCTTGTTTCTGAGCAACAGCAAAGCCTTTTAGCAGTTTGGACAAGAGCAGCGACCAATTCTGCACAACTGTCAGTACTCAGACAGGCAAGTTTCTTTCACCCTCAGACCTGGGCTAATAGTTAAAACCCAACACTAAGGTTTTTCAGTGGTTCGGGGGACAGGAATGGGAGAAGCAATTTAGTGCTGTGGTGAGACAAAAGGAGGAAACTTCTTGTAATGTATCAAGTAGCATTTGGCAGTGCTTTGGATAAAAAGTCTATAAAGCATCTCTGCAATAAAGTGAATGAATTCATCCTGATAGAAGGTTATATTTTCAAAGCCTCTCCTCTATAGTAGGCTGTTATCACCAGAGGGTATCTCTTGCTTTCCTAGGTAGCAGGCTACAACTAATTCTATACAGCTTTCTTAACTATGACATCCTGTTGGGTATTTCCTCAGTTCACAATTCTGACTGCATATAAACGTCATCTTACAGAGGTTATAGACATAGATGACATTCCCATCCTTATAGTTGCTTTGGTGTCAAACTTATTGCTACCAAAATGAGAGGCTTAAATACTCATCAATGCCTTGGCTGAAGCTATGTGGCTACGTGTAGGACACAAAGTGAAGCCCAACTTCCCAAAGACCAAGTCTCTTCTTTTCATACCTTTTATCTAGTCTGTGTTAGCAACTCAAAATGGTATCTGGAGTTTCCAGCTGTTTTGGTGGGATGTACCACAGCTGAACCATGAGGTCATGCCTGGAACTGTCTTCTTTCCCATGGGCAAGGACACAGATACACAGGCTCTCTCTCATTTTGGGCACTGTGCACCAGCCAAGTCCTGCAATAGGCCCTCAGTCTCCAAAGCAGACAGGCAGGGACTGGGCAGTGATTGAAGGGAAATGTAGAGACTTTGACAGCTCTCTCAAGGCATTACTGCTGTGTATGAGCTGAGGTGGATGGAGACACTTAAAATCAAATTGTTAAGGCTAGTCCCAGGCAGTTGGCTCACAGTCTATTTTTAAGCTTTGCCTTGCTATGTCTAGTTTGCTGGTTTTGGCAAAGCTGCAGGGTAGTACAGTAGTGCTTAGTTTGTGTTTTAGAATTTAATTCTAGGAAAACAACCTGCTTTGCCACATGGTAGCTCTGCCTGGCAAAGCACTTACGGCTGTTAGGGAGTCGTTATTCTCCTGCAAGCCAGAATGACGCTGAATGCAGTGTGCTGCACTCACAGAATCACAGAATTGTAGGGGTTGGAAGTGAACATGGAAGAACATCTAGCCCAATGCCCCTGCCAAAGCAGGTTCACCTAGAGCAGGCTGGACAGAAACACATCCAGGCAGGTTTTGAATATCTCCAGAGAAGACTCCCCAGTCTCTCTGGGCAGCCTGTTCCACTGCTCTGTCACCCTCAAAGTAAAGAAGATTTTCCATATGTTGAGATGGAACTTCCTGTGTTCCAGCTTGTGTCTGTTGCCCCTAGTCCTGTCACTGATCGCCACTGAGAAAAGCCTGAATACGCAATACAGCTGTGCTGGTGTTGCAGCAGTGTAAGGTGCTCCTTGCAGGAGAATATGGTCACAGAGGCTGGGTTGCATCATCTCCCCTTCCTCCACAACTGTCATTGAGGTCACAGAGTGAGACTGCACAGTCTGGTGACTAGAGATAGATGCGGCCATGCAAGGGAAGGCAGGGACAAAAGCAGAAGACACAGCAATGATTCATGAAGGATGGGAAGGAACTTCATAAAGGAACTCAGTTACATGTGAAGGTATCAGGCTGATCCTTTGTTGTAGGGACATAGGCTTAGCTGTACTCTCTGATCAGTGCTGACCACACACTGCTTCTGAAAAAAATGAAGCCTGGGATTTCTTTTTGAAATTGGATCTCAGGTAGAGCTGTCTGATGCGGACTGCTTGAGGTTTGTGTTGGTGGTATTGGTGTGATGCGCCTGGTCTGTGAAACACAGACTAATGGATTCCTTAGCAAGAAGTCTGAGAAAAAGAGATGTCTCCTTTATTCCAGCTTTGTGGGACCCTAGAAGCCTGTATCATATTTGGAATCTTTTAGGAGACATGAACTTGTTCACTCTTCTGGCTGGGCATTTAATTCATAAACAATCAATAAAATTGAATTTTTGCGTGGCTTTAGGGTCACCAAATATATTTTAATCAAACAAAAGGGACCACTGGATGAGAATCATGCCACTCCACAATACGCCTCAGCTGCAGGGTCTGTGAGGCTGAGGTGTTCAAGTTCCTGAGAGAAGTAAGACAAACAGCAGAAAGACAAGCCTGGACTTCAAAAGAGCAGATTTTAGCCTGTTTAGGGACCTGCTTGGCACAGTCACATAGAAAGCTGTCCTTGGGGGATCAAAACGACTCAGGAGAAGCAAACTGATCTTCAAGGGCAGCTTCTTCAGAGCATTGGAATGCTCTGCTGCAATGTGCAGGCAGTTAAGGACTTGGGCAATAGGTCAACACTGAGAACACGGAGCTCCTGTGTGAGCTCACATGCAGAGAGGAAGGACTCAGAAGGTGGAAGCAGGAACAGACTACACAGAAGATACAAAGACATTGCTCATGAATGTAAGAGTGGGGTCAGGAAAGCCAAAGCTCACTAGGTGTTAAAACCAGCAGGGAAAAAGAAGGACAACAGTGTCTTTCTATAAGAACATTGGCAGCAAAAGGAAGGCTAAGAAGTCTGTCAGCTCCCTGCTTAGTGGGACAGAGACCTAGTGACAGGAGGCGTGATAAAGGCCCTGGTATTCAGTGAGGTTTTCATTGGTTCAGGATTCAATGGGACAGGTTCCTTGGGAACCTGGTCTGGTTAGATCCACTTTGAGCAGAGTAGAACAGGATGACCTCTGGAGCTCTTTTCCAACCTAAATTAGGCTGTGATTCTGTGACAAGACATCCAGAATAGGTGCTTGGTTCTGGCTCTCACTTTCTCCATGTAGTTGCACATGTTACCATGGAAGCAAATGGTGAAGGGGTGTTCAACTTCATGGTTCTTAGCTTTGAGGTTAGGTTTTCTGCTTCAACTTTTCACCTGAGACTGGGGAAAGGAGAAGATGATGGGGTAAGGCCTTTTATTTTAGGAAAGGTAAAAGGTGGGGATGTGGGAAGTGAGCTTTGAAACCGAACTGTAACCTCCAGCACCAGTTTCACAAATATAGAAAGCTTGGGATGAAGGCGGCACTCAAACTCACCTTTCCCAAACTCCAGGCCTTGGTCTTAGCTTTGCAGTTCATTTTTTTTCCTGATCTAGTTTCCTTTTCCTAGCTGTAGAAGTATGTGCCATAAGGCAATCTATGCATACATTTGAGTTGTTTAATATGTGTCATTTTAAATTCAGAATTATAGAAGTCCTAGCTAGCATAGCATGAGAAAGCTTGCTTTATCAATGCAGAAGCCAGGTAATTTTCAGCTTTAGCCAGATGTATCAGAGGGACCACAGCTAGTGTTTGTAACTCTGATTTCTTTTATCACTAAAAAA
>VZRU01019292.1:15686-29999 GCA_013398155.1 Pedionomus torquatus
AGGAATTAATACATTACATAGTACTGTTTATACTGAGAAGTATTTTCAGTGTACTCAGTGTGTGTTGATGTTTCATTCCCTCTTGTTTCTGTATAGCATTATTAATTCTGTCCCAGTTGCCATTAAATACATATTTATTTACTCAGGAGTACTCAGATATTTCCAAGGTGGAGTGAGAAACAGAGAGTTTCACAGCTGATATGTGTTTCCCTCTTGGAATGACATCACCACAGATATTTTGCTCTTTATACCATTTTTACAGAAAGAGAAAGCAATTGCCCTTTATATTAAGGTGGAGAGTTTTAAAGTGGCTGAAATCAAAGTGAATGAAGATTGTAATGCGAGAAATAAATCTCTGAATGTAAAACTTGTGATTTATAAAATAACACATCAAGTTACAATTTAATCTGTCTATGGTAATTCCAGGAACTTCAGCAGTATCCCAGAAGAAAGAATTTTCGTTCTTTCTTTTTAATTCATGAGGAAGTATTTGTGCTAAGGGTCAGTTCCAAGAAGTTCCTTAATAATTGAAATCCTAAATATACTCACGCACAAAAAGTGAAAAAGGTACAATTTCTACAAAAAAAAAAAAACAACCCAACAATTATTTTCCTGTACTCTTGTTCTAAAGTTGACATATGGCTGGGGAGACACAGACTTACACAAAATAAGTACAACAAAACATTAACATACAGAACAGCAACAAGTGGTGCTATTTCATGTAATAATATCTTTTCAACCAGTTATCATAGGTTTCAACTTACAAAAGAAAGGCCACTGGTAGTGGAACAGCACAGATTTGTCCCCTTTAGTAGAGTAACTCCTAAAGTCTGCATTGCAATGAAAATAAACAAGGCACTTTGCTATGGGCAATTGAACTTAATTCCACTAGAGGCAGAAAATTTTGGGTACACCCCATCCTATCTGTGTTTGAAGACATAATCCATGAGGGAGTTTAGGGTTGTTTCTGTGGATTAGAGGGAAAAGATCAGAAGCTAACTCTCCCATTGATCTAAGCTAACTTTTCCCCTGAAAGCCTTGCAAGTGTCTCTCAGAGGCAGTTGAAAAATATTTCTTCTCCTCATTTTCAGTAAAATATTTTTCTTTCGTAAAAAAACCACATTTCCCCCAATTTTTGGCTTTCATATGAAATACCAGAACGATCTAAGGGAAGCACGCTACACAAAAATGTTGACTGAATTCAATAGCCAATTTTCCCATCCAAAAATAAAAATTTGCTCTCCAGTGAGTCCTTGAACTTGTCATATCCTTTCTTTTTCCCTGAGTGGAACCAGGATATGAGTTAGAGATTAGTAGGTAGAAAGATACAAAACAGGTTCAGCTAGTCAAACTAATAAGGACTAATTTAGAGGAAGAAGAGGCAGTGGTTGGAGATCTTGAAATCAATGACAAACCAATCCTTGGTTTCCAGACACGAGCAGGTTAACAGAAATTCAGCAACAGCTTGTATTAGGCATGTAGTCCATGCAGGTCCAAGAAAGCAAGGGGGAAAGAGACAGTCTGCACCTCAGAGGAAAACAAAATTATCCACATAGCTTTTTGTTGAGTGAGTGAATCAACAAGTCAGCCAGCATCTGCCCTGCTCATTTTCTTGGCAAGAATCCTTGTGGCAGCAATGTCATATAAACTTTTCTTTGGAGAGCCTTTGAATCAGATAGTTAGGAAAAAAGTTTAAAACAATAAGTGCAGAAGAAGGCAAAATTGCAGAGAACCCAGGATTTAGATTTTCAATCAGACTGTCTATATAATAGAATAACCAATGTCCCATCCCCACGAGACTACTACTTAAGCAATTCCTCAATATGTTTATAAACCTATCTACAAAAATCCTCCTTTTCCATTATAGGAGATGGTGTTGGGTGCATTCCTCAAGGCACTTGTCATCCTCAGTGGCCTTTATGAACATTATGTGGCTTTAAATCATGTCTGCTCTTATTAATTTCAAATGTCCTTCATTGGCTTTAATTTTTACATTTCATTTGGGCCTCTCTTGTCTTGAAGTATATTAGAACTCTGTAGCTTCTTCAAGAGGCACAGGTGTACTTCCTGATGCTCCTCGGGTTTTGGGTGGTGTTTAAAAGGGCAACAAGCCTTGCAGCCATCACTTCTGGCAACAGCTGGTGATTTCAGGTGCCTAATTGGAGTCACATAAAAAGGCCAGATTTTCACACACAAGGAAAAAGTTCTTCAAAAATCACCAGTTGTTTGCAAAAAAAAAAAAAAAAAAAANGCATTACCCTAATAGTATGTCACTGACTTCGTAAGTCAGCTCATGGTCATGGGTGGTGGGAACCTCTGAAGGAAAAGGGGTAAAACTATGGTCAAAAAATTTGAGGAGATGGTAGAAATAGGGAAACAATACAGCTTGTAGAACAATATCTAAGCCATTTCCTCATGCTCTAGCCAAGCTTCTGAGCACTGTCTTTACTGTTCAGTGTGCCTTCACTTCTGTTCGGAAAAAAGAATGGGATAATACGCTATTAGATATGCCATTTTGTCAGCTTCTACATCCTTTTGCTGCTGCAGTAACTCTGGGTTAAGTGAGTAAAGTTTTAAAACTTATCAGTCTGGCTTTTCAGTGACATCACTTTGGGCAATATTGGGGCACTTCATCAGGTAATGCTGGACATGGTAGTTCCTCTCCTGTCTGCCTTGCCTTTGCTTTAAAGGTGAGTCTGGGAAGGCAAGGGTGCTGGCAAGCACTCTGAGAACATTGTCAATCCTTTCCAGCTCTTGCAATCTCCTTCTTTCTGGGTTTTCCAGAAAGTGACAATTCCCTCTATCAAAACTACATTTCAATGCTGAAAAGCATTTTTCTTTCAGTGGGACATTGTAAGTAATTTACCTCATTTTCAGAATTTCTAGAGAAGTAGATTTAAAAACATTCACATGAGAGTTTCCATGAAACTTCAGAAGGTGTTTGTTTACATGAAGAATTATACCCTTTTTTCAAATTCTTCTGAACGAGGTAAAATTGGCGATTTCCTCCACACAAAGCCAGAAGGGCTTGTGTGCTGCTTTTTACTTCACAGTATGAAAACAAACATAAGATCTGTTATCTCCTAGAAGCCCACTGGCAGTTCATGGCTTATCCACACTGCATCAGCAACAAGAGAGAAGAAGCAGAAATTAGTGTGGTTGTGGGAGATAGTGTCTGCTTAACAGAGGAACGTTCTGCAGGAGTGTGGCAGTTCAACATAGCCTGTATTTCTGTTTTTTGTGGTTCTCAAGGAAGAAGACATAAATGTATTTCTAACCAGCAATGCAGAGAATCAAAGTAGTTAATTGGAAGAAGCTGAGAAGTAGCATCTGAAGGAAGAAGGAAAGAGTGTCCCCTGCCTTCACACACACACACACACACGAACAAACAAGGCTGAGGTGTTTATGGAGTTGCATGCATATTTTTTGGTCTGTCAGACACTCCCTGTGTGTGGGCTATTGTTTGACTGCAAGTTCTAATAAATAAGAGCTGACATTCAATAGAAACCTCTTATTCCCCAGCTGCACAGGATGATGAACCAATGGGGCCAAATTCCTGGAGACAGTACGTGTGCCATGTTCTGAGGACTGCACCACGGCAAAGGTGACAGCTTATTGTTTGTGGGGAATGCGTTGGCCACAGTCTGGTGTGTATCTGAGCAGCATAGCCAAATGACAGAGGCAATTAGAGGCAGCCTTCAGAGGAGGGAGGTCTGGAGCAGTGCGCTGAGGGAGAAAACTGGAGCTGTGGGCAGCAGCAGCATTTTGGTGTTGGAAAACCAAGCTGGAGCTAAGAGCTGGCAGAAGAAGGAAGGTGGTTTTCTGGGAGAAAGGAGCAGTGCATTTGGGGCACAGCTCCAACTCTGCTCCTTGTGTAGTGGGAGGCAGGCAAGGGTAATGATTATGGGTATCTAATGAAAAACATAGGTTATTCAATTTGTTCAAGAAACTAAGTGCGGAACTATAACATATTCAAAAAGCCTGTCTTTGGAAATGTATTTACAACAAACAAATTAAAAAGAAAGGTCAACTGCATTTAATATCATGTGATGTATTTGTATTAATAATCTCTGTAAAAGCCTAAGTGAAACACGCTTTCAAAGATTTTGGCTCTTCATTCATTCTGTGAAGTTTTTTGGCTTTCTGTTTGTAAGAGATCAGCTCTTTCTCCATTTTACAGGGCATATTCTCCTACCCTGCTCAACAAAACAGAAGCCACTACAAGTAGAAAACAAGACAAAATGCATTCTCCCTAAAATTGCAGCCCTTGTCCCTACCTGCCTTATAATTGTTTTTTGTAACTGGAAAAGAAAAATTTACAGCATTGTATTGTATTTTGAAATTGAGTGAAACCTATGTGGAGCCTTGAGGATTTGAGCAATAGACTTTCTTTGAGTGTCTTTTTCCCGTGGGTGCTACAGTTTGACAGGGAAATGTCCTTCACCTTAGAAACCTCATGGAAATGAAGTAAGAGGAGAGTAGGAAGGAGTCCTGGCAGAAGGAGAAAAGGTTTGTCCCAGTGTGCCCACCACCTTCCCATAGTCGCCAACAAGGAGGGTATCAGAAGGCACAGGCACTGCATGGTATCAGCACATTTGGCTCTTGGTCTTTGCCAACCTAGGGTGGGTAGTCAACAGGAACCTGCATTCCTACCAGAGGTAGGAAAGCAGCATCCAGCATGCTGCTGGTGAAGGACTCAACTGGGAGGCAGTGTGCATCAGCTGTCACAGATTCATTCACAGTTAATGCCCAGGTACCAGTGTTGCCCACTACCAGGAAGAGCTAAGATGCCTGAAAAAACTGTCTGTCACCCCAGATAGCAGTACATGCTGTGCCCAGTTTTACTTAGCACCCAAGCCTGGCATAAGACCGTGTTGATCACAAGATGGATGAACATGCAAACCTCTCTTCTGTGTGTATTTTTAATAGCTGCTCCAGTCCTCTAAAGATGTTCATATTGCTAGCTCTCAGCTCCCAAGGGCACTTAAGATACATCTGAAGCAGAGCTCCAAATTCTTGAAGTGTGAGGGCAGAGATATGTCCTTCCAGGGATTTTATCCAAAGACAGGTCCCACTGCTCCTGTGTTATACCACTTCTAGGAAACTGATAATGAAAATGTCACAGTGTTTCTGCTGGAGAGATGAACAAGGTAAAGCAAATGCATCCCCTCTGCCCCAGGCTTTATCTACTTTTTGACACTGCAAGCTGACAACAAAGGTAAGAACAACAAATGCACTTCCCCTCAAAGTATCCAGCTCTGCTTTTCACTGCTCCATGGGTCTTTTGCTACAGTTACGTTGCAGAAGAGGCCCTCTGATGATCACATACAAAATAAGAGCCAGAAATTTGAAAAAAGCTGAAAATAAATAAATAAAAACTGAAATGTTTTATTTTCTCATAGAATTACCTGCTTTCCATAAAGTTTCTTGATTTTCTTATCATAAATGCCTCTTATAAAGGAAAAAGAAATAGCTTTTTCTGTTTGGGAGTATATACCATCTCTCTTCCACAGGGCAATTCCCCTAAAGACTTTCAGGGAAAAGCAGTCTTGGTTTGTTTGTTTGTTGTTTTGTGTTTTTGTGTTTTTTTTTTTTTTTTTTTTTTTTTGTCCATTTTGCACTGCTGGACAGAACTAGGAGAGCTTGGGTGGAGGTTCTGGCTCTCGTATGAGTAATAGTCTTTAGCTTACTTAAAGTTTCCTCTACTGCACATGCTATTTTGCTTCCCTCCCTTCCTTACATCCATGTGTTGTGGTGCTACACACTTCTAAACAGCAGCTGTGCTGTACCTCAGGAGAGACAAGGGATCTCTCAAGGATCAAAAAGCACACAATTAGCCAACCCTTTTCCCACTGGTGCAACCGTTATATAACAGATTGCTCAGCCCAGCCGCATCTAACCTTGGTCCTGCAGTTTCTCAGTGAGAATTTTGGTGTGCATCAAAATTATTTCAAGTGAAGGGCACTTTCTACTGTGTCCCATGGCAGTCCCTGGAGAGAGTTTTGCTATGGCTGTCTTTTCAGGACGTGTGCAAGCCCTAGGAATGCCAATTGCAGTGCATCATAGCCTAGGTTCAATGGGATCATTCTTAAGGAGAGATGAAAAAACCCAGAGCTAACTGCATTCCATACTGACATGGGCTGTCAAGTCAGCTGTTTTATGGAATAGGATGGGATAATAGGCTTGTGCTACCCTGAGGTTGGATACATTTCTGTTTTGAGTGGTGTTAAGATGTTCAAGAGGACATGCGCACTATTTCTAAAAGTTCTAAAGGAAGAGGGGAAAAAATGATTGTAAAACTATCAGAACTGGGAGAAAGATGAAGAATATTTTTTTTTAAAAAGGCCCTTCTTCTTTGCTGGGGAACAGAGTTAGAGAAATTCTGCTTAGAAATACCCTTCTGAAGCTGAGAGAGGTATATAGGTACGTCAGTAAAAAAGCCTTAACCAAAGAGACCTTTTCCTCCTTCAGTTCCTCTGCTGACAGACTGAACGGATGAAAACAACAGCCTGTATGAAACCAAAAACACGAAAACGTGAAGTGACTTTCCAAAGGTCACTCCTAGGTCAGTGGCAGAGCCAATTCTCAGTTTAGGGATTAATTGAAAGTTCTGCTTTGGTGTTTAATTTTGTTCTTATTTTCACTCCATACAGTTTTGCCCATGCATGATGGAAGCAAAGCTGACAAGGCTGTTTTTCTCTCTTATCATTTTGTACACTGTGAAAAGCTCAGTATCTCAGGGTCTGTTTTAGTTCCTTTCTCTTACTCTGTAAAGTCTGCGATTCCTTAAATGTTGCCTGCATTTATGAGTGATTTCTCACTCCTCAAAACTGGAGAGAGGGGAGATAATTGAAACCAAATGTATCATTTGTGTTAATAACGAGTGTCATTTTATTTTATGTCATGCTGTTTCATGCAAGAGCACTTCAAAGTGCAGAGAAGAATAGAGGAGAAGAACATCATAAAAGAGCACTGGAGGCCACATAATGAGAACTGATCACAGAAGGAGAAGGACTCTCAATCCAAACCTTGACCACAGTCTCACCAGAGGGAAAGATTTGAGGAGAGGAAAACAGCATGTGGCAGGGCTTTACCTTTCAATGAGAGAGGCTGTTGAGATTCTCTGACGTGCCCTGACGTCCAGCACCTTCAAGGTTGAGATAAAGAGCAAACGCTCAGGCTTAGTCTCCGTGGGATGACAAATCCTCCCCCACACTATATAAAAGACCTTTCTTGGTATACACTTGTTGGTGTGGGCCAGGGACACCAACCAACATGATGCTAATGAAGTTTGGCCCTCTCGAGCATGCTCCCCTCTCTCACACCTTTGAGCATGAGTGGAAATTATGGAGTTGAAGGCATTTGTTATCTTCCTGTAACGACCATCTCTGTGCATGTACATATGGAGAAAAGTCCATGCCTTCAAAAGATCCCTGGGCTGGGAAACTGGAGAAGATGAGGAGAGGAAGCAACCCAGAAGCAGATCCAACAGCAGCACAGCAGACCCAGCCTTGGGGCTCCCAGTCTTGTGTCACATATCCTGGGCAGATAGTGGTGGGTTATTTTCACCTCCCAGTGGTCTGTGTCAGGTTGTTTATGGCTTGACTTCTTGCAGCTGGGTTAGAAACACTCAGCAGAGTGTTTCACATCATGCACATCATTTCACAAGTACTAGCTGCCCCAACAAAACTTCAGTTGGGTACCTAATCCTGATCCATTTGCCCTAGTGGTAGGGGTAGCAAAAAAACCTGATATTAAGGTGAGCCCATATGTAGTTCGGGCCAACCTTAACTCAACATCAAATATTCATTACATCACATTTTTAATTATAAGTTTGTACTCCATTTTTTGTGGGAATCTTAGTTGATTTTGTACATGGGACCATCTGTCCTCATTTAATGAGTTGCTATCCAAAGTTTTCTCCTATTTACAGAGAAGAAACACCCCTTGTACTGTATTTATAGCACACAAACCCAATACAGAGACAGCAGAGTAATTCTCCTCCACTTCCAGCTGCCTGTGATTCATTGCAACATCTGAGAATGTCACACTGGGTTTGCGCCCCACTACAAGTGAAGACACGGGACAAAAAGCACACACAATCTTTAGGTGCCCAGTGTGAGAAAGGCAGGACTTGCTTTTTCATCATCCTACACAAATGCACGAGCATGCAGTCAAAACACATAGTACTGTGCAGTGTTCATTCAGACATCCAAGGCGAGGGACAAGATAAAGGCTATGAATGAAGAAATAGCAGAAGTGAGCTGTGCAGCCTCATGCTGGCACTCAGTAGGAAAAGGTTCTACAACCACCTCCTTGATGGCATCTAGTAATGCAACTTGCTTTTCTTTCTCCACACCATTCAAATAAGGACAGGGAGCTAAGTATGCTGTTTGCCACACTCATTCATTGATGCTCTCACATTTCATCCAGGTTTACTGCACCTGACAGACTGTCTGAGCCTTCCTGCTGTGTGCTGCTGCTCTTAGCTGGAGGCATTCCTGAGATATATAGGACAAACTCTTGGCTCCACAAAATCTAATGGCAAAAGCTGCCAGGTTTTCACTGTGTAGTATGGTGCAGTCCTGTTCTCTTCTTAGTCCTGGCTATCACGATACTATTGGGCACCTGTACTATCAGAGAAAAGTTTCATCAATTGGAGCATTGCTGGAAAGCAGAACCCATAATAAAACAATATATCAGTACTTTTATTCATACAGCTCCCCCAGAGCCAAGGCACTATATAACATAATGAAACACTTTTACAGAGAAACAGAAAACCCCAAAGAGTAAGATTCAAAAATTAAATCTCCTGGAGAGTTTTTGCCTTTGGGCCAGGTTGCACAGTCACTGCTCACGCTAAACTAAAATCTACTCAAAGAAGAAGCTGAAACCAAGAAGTCGGCAAAAAGCCTCTTGTACTTGGAGGTGGGCAGGGGGCCCTGTGGGTTATGCTTGCATAGAGTGAGGGCCTGCATCCAGACTGACGCAGGCTGCTGTTTGGTCATGGCAAAGTCTTGTTACCTGTGTGCAAGGCTAGAGCATGGACCTTGCTCCACCACCAACACAACAGGGGCCATGTGTATCTGCCCATAGAGCTGAAATCTGATGGAGGTTGCCTTTATGGTAACTGGACTCAGCTTTGTAAAGCCTTGAGTGAAAATCCTTCCCCACAGCCAGAGGGACTGTAGAATTAAAAGCTGACATGCTGATATTGATGTAAGCTCTGAGCCAGTCCTATGAATGGTGAATTTCCTACCTGCCCTCCCTCTTCTGGCTAGGGCCTGATGCTTTGCATCTGGAGCAAACAACATAAAATCTGAGGTGCCTGAGGGGCTTCCATTGGTCTCCACTGTCTTGCAGTCCAGCCACCAATGGCTGAGACCATCCTTGCTGTGCTTGGTCTGCCTCATTCCCTTTGCATCTCCACAGCTGAAGGGCTCTCCTGTCTGGCCCAACACCAGAAAGAGCTGGCGAGTGCTCCTGGAGGGAGTGGGGAACACCAGTTCCATCCCATAGGAAAACTCACACAATTCTTTCCACCCTGCCCGCTCCTGCTTTCCTGCAGATCTCCCGACCTCTCCCCAGAGCCACCCCTGAGCCTGGTGGTGCCAAGGGGAACTCTCCCCACCAGCAGTGTTGCTGGCTTTCGCCAAACACTGCCCTGCCTTGGGATCTGCAAAGGCTCAGGGGCAAGAACTTTCTCAGGGTTGGACCATGCATCATTTCTGAACACTTAACATCTATTTATCTGGTGTCTTTGAAGTGTCACTTTCTCTCCCGGTGCTTCTCATAAGTAAGCCCTTCAGAAAAAGGTGTTTTACTTTCAGCATACCTGAGTGAAGAGCTTTATTAGAAAGCCTTAGATACCTTACATACCGAAGCCAAAATTTAGTCAGCTAATACTACTTATATTGCTGTCCTAAGGGTTAATGATTAAATTGGAGTTGAATATCATGCTTTCCCCTCAGAAGATTTCACATTAATTGTGCTGCCTTGCTATGATAAAATTTAATATCCCCTTTTAACCAAATTTTCACTTATTACAGCCCTTCCTCTGCCAGATCTTGGCAATTCTNACACCCTCCTGGCTCTGCCTCTTGTTTCAGTTCAATGTGTTGAACAGACATACACTGCAAGCCTGCAGGATCCAGTCCACAGCCTGTGTGTGTCAATGGAAAGTTTGCCATCACTTTTGAAGGGGCTTGGGGTCTGGCTGATGGAGAAGGGAAGCACAGATGGGAAGAATAACTGGGTGTGTATGCAGATAGCCCTGTGTTGTGTGCATGTTTGAATCACCCATGGTGTATGGTGATTCCAGTTTGCTGCACTTCTCATCACCCTGAATTTAGAACAGCAACAAAGGTACATCATTCGTACCACCCCAGGACAACCTTTTCTAGCCAAAATATTTCTTTAGGAGTATTATTTCTTGGCTTAGAAAAATCCTTTTTTTGGGTCTTGTTTTGTTTTGAACAAGTGTTTCCCAAAAGTATTTCCCAACTGGATCATAAAAAAAAAATCTACATTGCACTGAAAAGAATAATCAGTCCCTGCTGTTAAGCTCTTATATTCTGAAAGCAGAGTTAATGAAACAAATATTGTCTAATTAAAGAAACCTTTATAAATGTAGGATCAAACCTTCAGATGGAAGTCATCAAGTTGGGATAGAATGAAGCTATCAGTTCAAGCTGGATCTAACTGTTGAACCTGCATTCCCAAGAAAGACACTTAGGTCAGAAGATGGCTTTTTAATAAGAAACCCTAGCCTGACACTTGAGAAAACCACTAGGCTGTGGAAACTCTTTGTCCATAGCAAAACTAATAGCAGGCTGAAGTTTTGCCAAGCTCTCCGCCATCTCCCCCTCCCACTGGTTGCAACATCTCTGTCTTTGGAGGGACTGACAGCAGGCTTGATTGCAGTTCAAATCTGTCCTTAAAGCTTTGGGCTGACTGGCGCTGCTACTCTGACCATCTCTACAGCCCTGGTTTTGTCAGCATGTAGAGGTACAAACAGCTGTACCTGTGCTCTTTGGCTGCTTCACCTCAATCTCCTGCCACAAAGCCACTATAAACCCATCTTGAGCAGGCAGCCTCTAAGCCAAATTTATGTCTATGCCAATGGAAATAAAATATATCCAGGAGCCTTCCATGGTTTTATGTAAGTAGGGTAGAAAATTTTCACCGTGGTGCTTGACTTAATGCAAATGTGTAGCTTTTTAAAAATTATTATTACTATTGGATAAAGAGTTTACTAATTGTGACTCACTGAATGTGAGGGAAAGACATTTTTGTCCCTCAGCAGGGAGAAGGAGCACTGCAGAGCCCTAGTAATGCTGTGAGACAAAAACATTTTCCTACAGGATACTCTGTAGGAAGACATTGGTTGATTAAACTAAAGTCAGTGTCTTGCAAGAATGTGCCGGTTTCTTTAAAATCTGGTAAGAAGTTTCTGTTTGAAAGTGTTAGAACTGCTAAAAATTAGCTGAACATCTTTAAGATTTCATTTTTCAAATACTATGACTGAGAGAGATGTTGATATCCTAATTGGGGAAAGGATTTTGGAAAAATCACTGGAAATCCAGGGAAATTGAAATTTTCCTTTACAACTATCTGCAACCTCTATGTAGGCACAGCTCTGTCTTAAAATAAAAAATACATCTTACTGACTTTAAGAAAAAAATTGGCTGAGACACACTGAGTACTCAAACTCCAGTAAAGTCTTGTTTGAATGCAGAGTATAGCAATCAATTTCTGCAATCTGAACAATAATAATTCTAGAGTTTAAGATACATAGTTAAAATGCATTTGGAAGGCTGTTTTACTTTTTAAATATAAGCTCCCAATTGCTCAAGCAAAAATGCACTTTTATATATGCAAGTGGTTAGTCAAGTGCCTAGGCAATTCTGCAGGAGTGAATTGAATGACATAAATAGTAATTTCATATTCAAAAGTTGGATAATATATTTGCACTTACTACAGCACGTGTGTAGTTGATGGCTGATGTGCAATTCACAACTCTTTCTTTAAAGAAAAGATGAATGATTGGATCTGAGCATTCTTAACAAAACCAGAAGTGATTACCTCTTTTGGGAAAAATGTCAATTTTGTCTTGGCTTTTCCTGTTTTGCCAGCACCCAAAGGAGAAAAGGAAAAACTACATGCTTATCACTGAAGCATTTAAGAAGCTGACATTTATCATTCATCAAATAATAATTGTCTTTGAATATTAGTCCAGTCAATCAGAATAAAAATATTTGTACATGCAAAGAAAAAAGCACTACCAGTGCATGAAACATGGGAAAGCAAAAAAAAAAGAGAACAATCTGAAATAATAATTTCATTTTTCTGCAAGAATAAAACCTAGGTAAAAACCCAAGCAAAATTTTAAATATCTCCATTCCCCCTCTGTCCCCCCATTTTCTTCACAGCTGTACCGGGACCACATCTCTTGCCGAAACCACAGGTGTGTCAGTATGGAGGACGGCATTTTGCCAGCATGGGCATTACCAGCCATGGTGTGGTGGGTTAACCTTGGCTGGCTGCCAGATGCCTGCAGCTCCCTTACCTCAACAGGACATGAGAAGAAACTAAGATGAAACATCTCATAAAGCAAATTCACCTGATGTCCTCAGAGTCAAGCTGAAGGCCGCAAGCTTTGAAAAGCCAACAACAAACACTCTGGAGGAGTAAGCATTGGAGGTGAAAAAGAAAGGACAAAGCGAAATGTTAACAGCCAAATGCTGACTTCTGTGGGGGATACATACAAATTACCTGGTGGCACTAGGGCCCCGAATAGCTGAGGTCACTGCCACATTTCTTAAGCAATCAGTTTAGGAGCTAAAGTTAGGCTACTGAAAGCATTAGTAATTCCACAGAAAAGCATACCCATGGCATTGTTCTGAAACTCCTTTAGGAATCTTTGCTTTGGTATGTTATCTGACACTTTTTTCAGCTGTCCCTAAGCAATGAGACAACCTTTCAGTTCTGCAGAAGAGATGAGTACATCATGCTAATGGGCTCCTCCATGACATTGGGCAAGTTCTAGCCTGGGGCAACTCTTGAGTCACAGTCACACAGTTTAGCATAGACTATAGGGAATTAGGGGATGGGGGAAATCCTTCAGCAGAGAGAACCATGGGTTAGGGCTACTCTTTATGTCTTCTATACATTAATAGAGCTGGACTGTTCCTTTGATTTTAGTGCTTCCCCTTTGACAGCTGAAGGGCTGAGCAACTCATTCAACAACTAGTGAAGTTGTGGAAAGCACTTTTCTTGCTTTCCAGGCTACTTTTTACTTCAAATATTGTCTTTGTAAGGGGATTAGAATGCTTAAACCCAAATTCTGTGACACAGAATTTATATTGACACAGAAATTATAGTGACATAAATATATAAATGTGACACAGAAATTATAGTGACACAGCTGTCTCTGAAGTCATGGAAAGTTGTATTCAACTTATCTGAGTGTAGCATTTGACCAAGAACTCTTATTCAGTCATTTCCAAAGGAGGCCAGTCATTGTGCGAATATATGCTCTGCAGGAAAGGATGCCAAATGCCAGTTAAACAGTAAACATGCTGGAAAACAGCTGAAACTGCAGGCAGAAATCATCCTGTGAGCATGGACATAGAGGTCAGGCTGGAGTTATTTCAGGTCACCACAGCTGATGTGAGGGCTGCTTAGATATCTGGATTGCAGACTCTGAAAGGAACTGAGTCAGGTGGGGCAGAAGAAATTGACACCCTGGAGCAGCATCTCAATCGAGTCACAGAATCATAGAATCATGGAATGCTTAGAGTTGGAAGGGACCTTAAAGATCATCCAGTTCCAAACCCCTGCCATGGGCACAGCCACCTCCCACTAGGCCAGGCTGCTAAAAGCCCCATCCAGCCTGGCCTTGAACCCTTCCAGGGATGAGGCATCCACAACTTCCCTGGGCAGCCTGTTCCAGTGCCTCACCACCCTCACAGTAAAAAATGTTTTACTAATATCCAATCTAAATCTCCCCTCTTCCACTTTAAAACCATTACCCTCTGTCCTATTGCTACACTTCCTGACAAAGAGTCCCTCTCCTGCTCTCCTGTAGGCTCCCTTCAGATACTGGAAGGCTGCTAGAAGGTCTCAGCGGAAAACTTCCCTTCTCCAGGCTGAACAGCCCCAGCTCTCTCAGCCTCTCTTCATAGGACAGGTGCTCCACTCCCCTAATCATTTTCGTGGCCCTCTGCTGGACCCATTCAACAAGTCCACGTCCTTTCTGTTGAGGACTCCAGAGCTGGACACAGATGGGGTCTCATGAGCGCAGAGTAGAGG